>ONZH01029561.1:0-126476 GCA_900303285.1 Rhinella marina | reverse complement strand
CACTCCTCAGAGGCAGAGCGAATATTCTAGACACATATATGGTAAATAGTGCAAATACATTATTATAAGTATAATATAAACATTTTAAATATCACCTACCTAGTATGCTCACGGACATGTTTAAGTCTCTTTTCTTCTGACGCTTGTCATAGAACTGGAGCAGAGTCCCAAACTCAGTCGCAATTTGTAATCCACATAGGCAAAATTGTAATCCAAATGGGTAAAAATATAGCAGCAAAAGTTCCCTTTAAAAAACCCTCTTTCGAGGGGCTCCCCAAATAACCTGAAAAGGGGGAAAAAAGGGATGAGGCGCACGTATGCGCAACTTGGATAAAAAAACTTTTTTTTGATGGGGGGAGTCCTAACAATCCATGGCCATCTGGGTGAGGACAAATGCAGGGCAACAAAACTAAAAACAAGGGCCAACTAGTGCCCACCCTTCAGGATAAGTCCATGTTGTGGCTCCCATAAAAACTGCTGGAATTACTTAAAGGCCAGCAGGCCAGCAGGTCCTCCTCACTGCTGCTGGAGCTAAAGGACATGAGAGGGCGCTCCTGCCTCATCATGAAAGCGGCCCTGGCTGCGGCAGCAAACCCCCGCCAACCTCTCAAGGATGGTCTTCTTGGTGACTGGGCTGTCACACTGGCAAAGGCAGTGGTAACTTTGGCCCTGCCCATCACTCTGTAGTGGCCAGATCCTCCTGCCGGCATACCAGGTGACAGAATCTCCGGCTGTAATGGTAATGGTAACGGTCTTCCACGAGCGGCGGACTGTGCGGCCTGCAACTGCCATGGGCATGGCAGTTGGTAGTGGTACTGTACCACAGTTGGATGGTACACAAAAGTGTTCATGGTCATCTGTCCCACATGAAGGATCGGTGGTATTGGTGGCAGTGGCGGCAAATCAGGAATCAGGGGTTCTGGCTGATCCTGACCTTGGGATTTCTCTTCAAATCTCAAGGTCACAAGCATCTTCTGCGGCCTGGGCCTCCTCACTCCAGTCTTCCGGGGGCGCTGCAGGAGTAGGTGGTCGCTTTAAGATTTTCACCCCAGTAGCAAAGGGGTCTTGGAGGCTCTTCATGGGGGTATACTCCACGTAATCCCCTGCGTGGAGATTGTGGCGTATGGGCAGAAGATACAGCCGCTTAACCGAAAAGGCGGTTAGCATATAATTCCTCCGCCGTCTCATCGCCGATGAAACCGACTCCCCGCTCCACGTTGAACCAAATAACGGTTCCCCTTGGGCGCTCCAGCTTAGGGTCACCGGACCGTTGGGTGCTCCAAAACTTGTACCACCCACTCCTCCACCAGCTTTTTATATTCCCAGAGGGTCTGGGCGTTCCGGGTAACAGCCTCAGGGACCATCAAATTCTGGCGTAAGGAGTAGTTCTTGCGCGGCGGAGCGGGAACTCCTGACGACTCCGCCTTGTCAGCCAGTGGAGTCACCACCTCAGCAGGCACCTCATCCGACTTCCTGTTGAATTGTGAGAGATAGATCTCCGGTTCCTTCTCCTCATAGGGGTCGTCTGCCCACAACATGCTTCCCCAGTCAGGACCTCGCTGTCTCGCCGCCATCTTACTCTGCTGACTTGCCACGTCTTCCTCACATGCAGAAGTGGGCGGAACTACAGTCTGCATCGCTGAATAGAATTCGTACACAACAGCATGTAGAGTAACTACCAGGGAGGAGTCTACGCAACAGCGTATAGAGTAAATTATACGTAGAATAGCGTATAATTTAGCGGACAAACTACGTAGCGATACGTACAAAAGCGAAGCGAATTACCTAATATTCTGATTCGCTTTGCAGCGGAAAAATCCCAAGATTCGATACGAATCAACGAATCGCTTCGCTCATCTCTAGTGGAAACCCTCAAAGAGTGACCCCATTTTGGAAACTACACCCTTCAACGAATATATTAAGGGGGGTACTGTCCACTTTGACCCTCTAAGCGTTTTACGGAATTTGGAAACACTTGGCTGTGAAAATGAAAAGTTTCATTTCTTCCAATAAAATGTTGCTTTAGCCCCAAATTTTTCATTTTCACAAGGGGTAACAGGAGAAAAGCACCCCATAATTTGTTACCCATTTTCTCCTGAATACGGCAACACCCCATATGTGGTGGTAAACTGCTGTGGGGGGCACATGGCAGGACTCAGAACAGAAGGAGCGCCATATGGATTTTACAACACAGATTTTGATGGATTGGTTTGCGGGAGCCATTGATTTTGATTTTTTTTTTAGTTATTGGGGCTCATTTTTTGCGGGACGAGATGACGGTTTGATTGGTACCATTTTGGGGTAAATACACCTTTTTGATTGTGTGGTTTTACACTTTCTGTGAGGCAAGGTGAAAAAAAAAATGAATGGCATAGTTTTTTTTTTATTTTTTTTTACAGCATTCGCCTGGGGGGCCATCTCATGTAATATTTTTATAGAGCAGGTTGTTACGGACGCGGCGATACCCAATATGTCTAACTTTTTTATATTTGGAAAGTTTTACACATTAGATTTATTTTTGAACAGAATAAAATCTTTTTTTTGTGTTGCCATTTTCAGAGAGCCATATTTTTTTTATTTTTCGGGCGATTGTCTCAGGTAGGGTATCATTTTTGCAGGACAAGATGACGGTTTGATTGGTACCATCTTGGGATAAATACGCCTTTTTGATCGCCTGCTATTACACTTTTTGTAAGGGAAGGTGACCAAAAAATGTCTGTTTTGGCACTTTTGTTTTTTTTTTTTTTACTGCATTCACCTGGCGGGGTGGATGACATGATATTTTTATAGAGCCGGTCGATACGGACGTGGCGATACCTAATATGTTTATCTTTCTTTTTTTACCTTTTTTTTTACAATGCAGTACAATACTTTTGTATTGTAATGCATTGGCTGTAAGTGTATTACTCAATGTAATACACTTACAGCTTGCTTCCTGTGCGATCCAGGGGGCTGGATCGCACAGGCACGCAGGGATAGCAGCCACGATGCCTAAGGAAGGCATCGGGCTGCTATCCAAGCCATCGGGTCCCCGTCACAGCAGCGCGGGGACCCGATGGTCCCCCGCTCGCCATCCTGAACTCCCGCACACCACATGTGCCGCCGTCAGCGCAGACCGCGGCACATGAAGGGTTAATGCGCCGGCATCAGTGTTTTCACCGATGCTAGCGCATTCAGCAGGGGTCCGGCACCTCGGCACAGCCGGACCCCCGCCGCTGATCGGGCGGCCGCAGCTTTTTGCGCCGTAAATGTACGGCACTGGGAGTCTAAGGGTTAAGGTACATCTATGGGCTCAACATTTGCCACAAACAATTAAAGTGCATATTCGTCATGATTAAATAGTATATAGTGTCACAATCTCCTAAAAAATGTAGATAAATATTTTAAAGGGAACCTGTCATCAACTTTGTGCAGCCCATACTAACGGCAGTATAAAGTAGAGACAGATGAGTTGATTTCAGTGGTCTGTCATTTATAACTTAAAAGTAAGTGGTTGCCAAGAACCAGCATCACAAACACTGTACACTGTGCCTGGAAAAGAGTCAAATCTTCATGAGAAGAGTCATGGTTATTCATATATTCCTGCTCCCTGCCCACCTGCTGATGACTGACAGGCGTCTACCTAGTTTTCTCCCTTTCTCTCTAGGAGAGAACTGCCAATTATCAGCAGATGGGCGGGAGAGCAGGAGATTATGAATAACTCTGACTCTTCTCAAGTAGATATGACTCTTTTCAAGGCCTGGGCTGCAATGATTATGATGCTGGTTCTTGGCAACCACTTACTATTAGCTCATGAGTGACACACTGCTGAAATCAGCATTTCTGTCACTATTTTATGCTGCCCTCAGTGAGATCAGCAAAAAGTTGATGACAGGTTCCCTTTAATATACTTTTTTGGAATTTTTATTAAAAAAAGAGGTAGTAGAAGGTTTTTGGGAACATACACAAATGTCTAAAGTGATGCTTAATAATTTTGAACAAATTTTAAGCCAAAAACACATCTGTAAAAACACTTGCTTCTTTTTTCCCAAAAACCTCAGCCCGCAAGCCCACATCAAGGGTCCTCTGTCTCTTGCGAGTCCCTACACTAGCTAACATATAAAGTATAACAAATTATCTATATTTTAAAAAAAACTAAAGAGCACAAAAGATCTCAAACGCTACCATGAATTGCATTCATCTGCCACGACAATGCCCCCTCTGGGCTGATGAAGAAGCCTGCATAAAGTTCCCGAATTGCAATGCCTGCAGTACCAGGTCGTCTATGCATCCTGAGATCCAAACCAACACCAGGAAATGTTGGAATTTCACTCTGGTCAACATCCAAGGAAGCATTGTGAATCCTGGTGAAGTTGTGTAGAATAACACAAGCTTGAACAACCAGGGTGGCATTGTCCGGATCCATCTGTATGGTTGTCAGAAATACCCTCCACTTGTTGGAGAGAATTCCAAAAGCGCACTCAACATACCGACAGGCAGTACTCAAATGGTAGTTGAATATACGCCTCCTGACATCCAATCCGCGTCTTGGAAAAGGTCGCATAACATGGGCAGTTAATGCAAACCCCTCGTCAGCCACAATCACAAACGGAGCTGGCGGACCAGCATATCCGGGCAGTCTTCTGTGCTCTGGCAGGGAGAGCTGATTGGCACGAAGCCGCTCACCCATTCTAGAAGCACTAAAGATGCGAGCATCAGAGGTGCTTCCATAGGCCCCAATATCAACCATTATAAACTTATAGCTGCTATCAGCCAAGGCCAAAAGCACTATAGAAAAATACTGTTTATAATTGAAGAATCGGGACCCTGAGTGAGGAGGCTTCTTAACACAAAGACATGTAGCCAATTAACATATGCACTGGGCATAACACATACATGTATTTTTAAAAAAAGAAAAGAAAAGGAAATTTGGCCATTGCTACATCTAAATTGTAAACATCATTACAAAATTCACACATAAATAAACATGGTTTGCAGAAATAAGCACACAAAAACAGAAACAAATTTTTTTTTTTTACCTCAGGGTGACAAGTAGCCTTTCCTCAGGTGAAATGCTGCCCCGCATGTTGGTGTCCTGAAAAGTGAGGCCAGGACGGATATACGACAACAGCAAATCAAAGGTAGCCAATGACATGCGACAGAATCCAAAGAACGTCTCCGAGTGCTGACGAAGGTCAGTGAACCGGGTGTGAAAATGGCCCTTCCTGTACCGTTGAGAAACAATGGGGTGAACCCATAGTCTTCTCCTCCTCCTCCTCGGTTCCTCAACTAGCACAGATGAATGCTGGCCATATCGCCGAAAAAGAAGCCAGTGCAGTAGAACCTCATTATCAAAATCTTCATCCATGTGGAAAGAAAGCCAGAAGCAGCGAAGCAAACAATGGAAACAAAGCAACCTCTGTATGCTCCCAAAACCATCAGAAAGTGGCCACCAAGTTTCTGGGGGTGTAGCCAAGTTAAATAATCAAAATTACACCTTCTGTTTTTTTTGCAGTCCGCAAAAAACGGAAGACGTACGGAAACACAACGTCTGTTTTTTTGTGGAACAACGGAAATATTACTGAATACAAATGGGACATTAAATTCAAATATATACGGAAACGTTGGCCCGCAATTTGCAGACCGCAAAACACAACGTTCGTCTTATACTGTATTTTTTTTTTTTACTGGACTCTGCAGGGTGGAAAAGCATACTGTGCTGCACATTTACATCCTTTTTTCCCCCCAATGTATACATTAAACATAGGGTAAAAACGTGATGTGAACCCATCCTAAAATGGCTGCAGGAGAGGGATGCATGAGCATACACTTCTGTACTTTACAAATAGAGAAAATGGGACACAACCTCAAAAATGCATATGTTACTAAGCCAAATATTTACATTTACACACTTCTTAGCATTCGCTATAATGTGGCCAAACCATTTAAGCTCTTTGGTCATTTTTTAGCTTGTGTGTGCATGTAATTCCTCTTCATTGGATTACGCATCATCAGTAGAATAAATGATTCTGGTATTGTTTCCCTCCAATTGGCTGATTAAATATGCCTCCAGTATGTGCTATGAGGGCATTCCATATTATATGGTTAGTTTAGATGTGTACTGCACCTGGATGACATTCACTTTTCATGATGATAGTGGTGCGGTAATAAAGGTAGATAGTTTGAGGCATTTTATACAGTAGCCAAACAAGCCAGGCTTAGATCAACTATTTTATTAATCAAAAATAACAACTGTATCCCAGACACAACTCCCTAACCAGGTGGACATCACACTTTCCTTAGAACAGAAGATACCATTCAGTCAGGGGCGTAAATAGAAATCACTGGGCCCCATGGCAAGAATCTGAATTGGGCCCCCTTGTGCGTGACCCATAGCACCCTGTGGGTACGTTCACATCTACTGCAGAGGTTCCAGCTGAAGCCTCAGTCGCAGATTCTGGCAAAAATAAAGGGCAAAACACCTCTGCATGCCGGATCTCGAATGACCCCATTATTGTGAAAGGGATCCGGCAGGTGGCTGAAGTGTTTGGCATATGCTGGATCTGGCCATTCTGGTATTCTGCTGGGATGCTGGAACAGAATACCAAAATCTGATCGCAAGTGATTATCTAGCCTTACCCGACGAACTGTGCCTGCTGCTGCTACCTTTTATATAGTGTGCCATCCTTCCCCCATAGACTGTGCCTGCTCCTGCTTCACCTCCTCCCCAATGCTGACTTACTGTTTGTGCTGCTGGCAGAGCACAGTCAGGGCCTGGGGCAGATCTTCACGGAGCTGGTCTGGAGTCTGGACTGGTGACGCTGCTGGATCAGGTCAGGTCTGGACTGGACTGGTCAGTCAGGTCACAGTGCGATGCGTGCTGGCCAAGGAACAGGACACCTCAGCTGCTGCAGAACCTCCTAATACACACCTCAGCTGCTGCAGAACCTCATAGTACACACCTCAGCTGCTGCAGAACCTCATAGTACACACCTCAGCTGCTGCAGAACCTCATAGTACACACCTCAGCTGCTGCGGAACCTCATAGTACACACCTCAGCTGCTGCAGAGCCTCCTAATACACACCTTAGCTGCTGCAGAACCTCATAGTACACACCTCAGTTGCTGCAGAACCTCATAGTACACACCTCAGCTGCTGCAGAGCCTCCTAATACATACCTCAGCTGCTGCAGAACCTCCTAATACACACCTCAGCTGCTGCAGAACCTCATAATACACACCTCAGCTGCTGCAGAGCCTCCTAATACACACCTCAGCTGCTGCAGAACCTCCTAATACACACTACAGCTGCTGCAGAACCTCCTAATACACACGTCAGCTGCTGCAGAACCTCCTAACACACCTCAGCTGCTGCAGAACCTCCTAATACACCTCAGCTGCTGCAGAATCTCATAATAAACACCTCAGCTGCTGCAGAACATCACAATAGTGACAAGGGAACTACAAGTCTCATCATCACCAGATTGTTATTATTGGAAATTAGGGGGCAACACAGGGAGAGGTAAAATGGAGAGAACTACAACTCCCAGCATGTCCAGGCTGATATTATTGGATACCAGTGGATATTACACACACAAAGTGTAAGGCCAGGTTCACACTGCTTAGTTTTCCGTACTTCTGATCTGTCAGAAAAAAACGGATCCTGTATTTCAAGCATCAGTTCTTCACTATACGCATTTGTTTGAGCCATTTCTGTCTGAGATCTTTTATTTTAGACGGAAAAATGTCCTGCACGCAAAACGGAAAACTAAACGGTGATGTGAACCCTGCCTAAGAAGAGAGAACTACAATTCCCAGCATGTCCAGATTTTTATAGGGCATCATCCACTTGTACTAGGTGATAGCTTTAAAAAGAAATAACTATGAACCCCAGTATGGCCAGACTTATTATGAGACATCAGTATACATTACAGAGAGGAGATATAAGAGGAGAGAACTACAACTCCCAGCATTACCCGACTGTACTAGGGCATATATTGAAATTACATGGAGAGGGATACAACAGGACAAAAAAACTACAACTCTCAGCATTACCAGACTGTACTAGGGCATACATTTAAATTACATGGAGAGGGAGATAATAGGACAGAACTACAACTCCCAGATTTTCTAGGATGTTATATGGCTATCCCAGGACACCACTAACCTCTCCTCCAGCAGGCACCACACAGAAGATCCTCCCCCTCACATCCCACAGGTCTTTCACCAGTTCTCTGCACTGGTCACATGATGATGACATCACCAAAAGTCCTTTAGGCTTCTGCTGCTCTGCTATTTGTTGGCTTCCTTCACTGGTCACATGGTCGATGACATCACCAAAGGTCCTTCTCCGCTTCTTACATTCTTAGGTAGCCATACAAGTTTAATTAGTGGGCGGGGCCTATCCTGCACTGTGGGCCCCCTTCCCCCAGGGGTCCCATAGCAGCTGCGTGGTCTGCCTCTATTGTAGGTACGCCACTGCATTAAGTGATTATACTTACTGCAGCTCCCAGGAACTGATCCTGACAAAAGCTCCTGTACCTTCAAAAACATTAAACGCACATGTGCTCATCACTCTTTTCAAGTGTGCTTTGGCTGATTGTCCTAACGGGTGTGCATAATAATGAGCCCTCTCTGTCCTTCTGCTAACCAGCCCAGCATCTCCTGGAGTGTCCCAGGACAGAAGGGGAGGAGAATGGTCCATGAAATCTTGCCTCTCCTCTAGTACATTCATGTCTGGCACCCCTTCTACGACTATTTCGTTATAGTAGTAAGTCCATATAAATTCACACAAGTGCTCAATGAAGATCTTAATATAGACCACCAGCTGTGCTACCACAATACATAAATAAATCCAAGGAATGGGGGGAGGGGAAAGAAAGAGGAAGGTAGGTGAGCTGTAGGATAAGAGAATAGTCACCTATGAAAGATGCAGCCACAAATATTGTACTAAAGCTTAGATACACAACTAAATTTAAGTGGAGATGAGGAGTAATCAAGAAGTATCCATAATTGGGGAACACAGGCTTCCAGGGAACCTGCTTAGTAAGGACCCCGCCTTATCTCTTAGATATATTATAACTAGGGATGAGCGAATTTTTCAAAAATTCGATTTGGCTGGTTTGCCGAATTTTCCGAAAAGATTCGCTTTGATCCGAATAAGTTCGTGGCGAATCGCGTTAAAAAACAACTACTTCCGGGCTGCAGAGAGCCTGGATAGTGGGGTAGAACACTGTGCCTTGCAGTAAAACGCATAGGGAGTCTACTGTGGTATTAAAAGAGTACTGTGAGCCAGTGTGACACACACATAACAGGCATCGCTCTTAGAATCGCTGCACACTTTTATGTATTTGGGCAGTTAAGGGGCCAAAACTCACCAAATAACTCAAGTCTGAACTCAGCCTTACAGGTCAATGTTAGCGCCAGCTATAAAGAATCGTGCACAGGTCCAAGATCCTACTAGAGCGCCAAAAGCGCACGCCTTTCACACCAATTCACTGATTCCACATACATTTCTTACAGAACCTGTTCTATTACACGCTTAAACTAGCAGAGCCCCCCCCCCCCAGTCAGTGTGAAGATGGCAGTGACTGCATCATCAGGAGACCACAGAATGGTACGACGATAGTGTACAGGAGGCATTGACAGCAGCTGTAGTATCAAGAGGCACACCTACTCTGTGGCACAACCACAGAGTAGGTTGACAAGATTGAAAATGTCAATCAGTAGAATTTCGCAGTCACAGACAGGCCCAATGAGAAGACGGCAAATGACCGTAGTGAAGAACTATAAGATTTCACAGTGGCATAATGAAAGAGTTGTTGGTCAAGATTGAAAATGTCAATCAGATGAATTTATCAGTCATATACAGGCCAAATGAAAAGACAGCAGTGTCAGCAGCTGTAGCATCAGGAGACCACAGAGCGGCGTGACAACAGTATATAGGATGCAGCAGCTGTAGCATCAGGAGACCACAGAGCGGAACAACGACAGTATATAGGAGGCAGTGGCAGCAGTAGTCGTAAAATCTGGAGGCCACAGAGTGGCACAATGACAGAGTGTGGAAGTTGCAGCAGGAGTAGAATTTAGAGGCCAGGGTGGTACGAAAACAGAAATAGGAAGGAGAAAGTTCTCATAGCAACTAATGTTTGCGCAAGAGGAATTGACGTGGAACAAGTGTCAACCGCTGTCAACCTGACCTGCCTGAGAATCTAGAAGGTCTGACAGAGTGTCATGATGACAGTGTAAAAGAGGCAGTGGCAGTAGCTGTAGCATTATGAGGCCATACAGTGGCACAATGACAGAGTGTGGAAGTTGCAGCAGCAGTTGTAAAATTTGGAGGCCACAGAGTGGCACAATTACATAATTTGGAGGTAGCGGCAGCTAGGAGACGGCGTGTGTAGTTGTTGTCGTCGTCGGCAGCAGCATCAGGCCAGAGAGTGGCACGGTGACATACTCTGAAGAGCAGACCGTAAAAAAGAATTCTCGGCCTTTTGGTTAAGATCAACTGTAGTATATGTTCTCATCGGTATCGGGGCTGGTTATGCCAGGGAACGCAAGGCAGAGGAGGTGCAGTACAGGCTATAGCTTTGCCTTGACATTGGCAAAATTGCAGTGTTGACACAATGCGCTGAAAAGTTCCATCTTGAGATCGAGCTGGCAGTCTGCAGGGAGCTGAGCTACCACCTATGGGAGCCCCTGCCTCTCGCCTCCCCCATGCTCATCGCTGACTTTTACTTTTAAAAATTTGAGTGTTCAAAACAAACAGGGTTTCCTGTATACTTGAGCTAGCAGCAGTCGAATCTTTGTGTGCAGATGACGATAATGACCATGAAGCCCTTGCTTCACCCGGCTCCCAAGTGCGATCGGCTACATCATCGTCAACTACTATCTGTTTCCTGTATACTTGAGCTATGAATAATGGAATGGAACGTAGAAAAAATTTACGACTGACATACTGCCGAGCAGAAGGTCCAAAAAATTTGAATCAATTTTGAGGCCACAGAGTGGCACCGTAGCAGCAGCTGCAAGAGGCAGCAGCAGTCGGACAAATTTCAAGGCCACAGAGTGGCACCGTAACAGCAGCTGCAAGAGGCAGCAGTCGAATACATTTGCTAGGCCACAGAGTGGCACCGTAACAGCAGCTGCAAGAGGCAGCAGTCGAATACATTTGCTAGGCCACAGAGTGGCACCGTAACAGCAGCTGCAAGAGGCAGCAGTCGAATACATTTCAAGGCAACAGAGTTGGAGAGGCAGCAGGAGTCGTACTAATTTTAAAGAGACAGAATGGCACAGTGACATACCCTGGGAGAGGCAGCAGCAGTCAAAAAAATTTAAATGCAACATACCGTAGAGTGGCACAATTACATACTTTGGACGTAGCGACAGCTGGGAGACAGCGTGAGTAGGCGGCAGCTGGGACGCAGCATGAGTAGGCCGCAGAGTGGCACAATTACATAGTTTGGACGTAGCGGCAGCTGGGAGACAGCGTGAGTAGGCGGCAGCTGGGACGCAGCATAAGTAGGCCACAAAGTGGCACAATTACATAGTTTGGAGGTAGCGGTAGCTGGGACACAGCATTAGTAGGCCGCAGAGTGGCACAATTACATAGTTTGGACATAGCGGCAGCTGGGAGACAGCGTGTGGAGGCGGCGGACGCAGCAGCATCAGGCCACAGAGTGGCACAATTACATAGTTTGGAGGTAGCGGCAGCTGGGAGACAGCGTGTGGAGGCAGCAGCTGGGACGCAGCATTAGTAGGCCGCAGAGTGGCACAATTACATAGTTTGGAGGTAGCAGCAGCTGGGAGACAGCGTGAGTAGGCGGCAGCTGGGACGCAGCATTAGTAGGCCGCAGAATGGCACAATTACATAGTTTTGAGGTAGCGGCAGCTGGGAGACAGCGTGCGGAGTCGGCAACAGCATGAGTAGGCCACAGAGTGGCACAATTACATAATTTGGATGAAGCGGCAGCTGGGAGACTGCGTGTTGAGGCAGCGGATGCAGCATGAGTAGGCCACAGAGAGGCACAATTACATAGTTTGGATGGAGCGGCAGCTGGGACACAACGTGTGAAGGCGGCAGTTGGGATGCAACATGAGTAGGCCGCAGAGTGGCACAATTACATAGTTTGGACGGAGCGGCAGCTGGGAGACAGCGTGTGGAGGCACCAGACACAGCATGAGTAGGCCACAGAGAGGCACAATTACATAGTTTGGACGGAGCGGCAGCTGGGAGACTGCGTGAGTAGGCAGCAGCTGGGATGCAGCATTAGTAGGCCGCAGAGTGGCATAATTACATAGTTTGGAGGTAGCGGCAGCTGGGAGACAGCGTGTGGAGGTGGCGGACGCAGCAGCATCAGGCCACAGAGTGGCACAATTACATAGTTTTGAGGTAGCGGCAGCTGGGAGACAGCGTGTGGAGGCGGCGGCAGCAGCAGCATCAGGGCACAGAGTGGCATGGTGACATAGCCTGGAGGTGACAGCAGTAGCAGCATGAGAAGACCTGATTGTTCAGGTGGCAGCATCATCAGAAGGCTACATATTGGCTCAGTGACAGAGTGGAGAGGTTGGTGGTAAAGTCACTGGTAAAGATGCTGGGTGGTAGAAGGAGCAGCTGGTAGATGTGTGGCATCAGGCGGGTGGCAGCATCATAAGAGTGGCTGAGGCAGGTAGCCTGAAGAATACAGTCTCATTTGTCAAGGTTTGGGTGACGCATCATGGCTGGAGGTAGCGGCAGCTAGGAGACGGCGTGTGTAGTCGTCGTCGTCGGCAGCAGCATCAGGCCGGAGAGTGGCACGGTGACATACCCTGAAGAGCAGACCGTAAAAAATAATTCTCGGCCTTTTGGTTAAGATCAACTGTAGCATATGTTCTCATCGGTATCGGGGCTAGTTATGCCAGGGAACGTAAGGCAGAGGAGGTGCAGTGCAGGCTACAGCTTTGCCTTGACGTTGGCAAAATTGCAGTGTTGACACAGTGCGCTGAGAAGTTCCATCTTGAGATCGAGCTAGCGGTCTGCAGGGAGCTGAGCTACCACCTGTGGAAGCCCCTGCCTCTCGCCTCACCCATGCTTATTGCTGAGTGTCCCAGGGGCCGGAATCGTTTACTTTTAAAAATTTGAGTGTTCAAAACAAACAGGGTTTCCTGTATACTTGAGCTAGCAGCAGTCGAATCTTTGTGTGCAGATGACGATAATGACCATGAAGCCCTTGCTTCACCCGGCTCCCAAGTGCGATCGGCTACATCATCATCAACTACAGTTAGCTCTGTTTCCTGTATACTTGAGCTATCAATAATGGAATGGGACTACAGAACGTAGAAAAAATTTACGACTGACATACTGCCGAGCAGAAGGTCCAAAAAATTTGAATCAATTTTGAGGCCACAGAGTGGCACCGTAGCAGCAGCTGCAAGAGGCAGCAGCAGTTGGACAAATTTCAAGGCCACAGAGTGGCACCGTAACAGCAGCTGCAAGAGGCAGCAGTCAAATACATTTGCTAGGCCACAGAGTGGCACCTTAACAGCAGCTGCAAGAGGCAGCAGTCGGATACATTTCAAGGCAACAGAGTTGGAGAGGCAGCAGGAGTCATACTAATTTTAAAGAGACAGAATGGCACAGTGACATACCCTGGGAGAGGCAGCAGCAGTCAAAGAAATTTAAATGCAACATACCGTAGAGTGGCACAATTACATACAGCATCAGGCCACAGAGTGGCGCAATTACATAGTTTGGAGGTAGCGGCAGCTGGGAGACAGCTTGAGTAGGCGGCAGCTGGGATGCAGCATTAGTAGGCCGCAGAGTGGCACAATTACATAGTTTTGAGGTAGTGGCAGCTGGGAGACAGCGCGTGGAGGCAGCGGCAGCATGAGTAGGCCACAGAGTGGCACAATTACATAGTTTGGACAGAGCGGCAGCTGGGAGACAGCGTGTTGAGGCGGCGGACGCAGCATGAGTAGGCCACAGAGAGGCACAATTACATAGTTTGGACGGAGCGGCAGCTGGAAGACAGCATGTGGGGGCGGCGGACGCAGCATGAGTAGGCCACAGAGAGGCACAATTACATAGTTTGGACGGAGCGGCAGCTGGGACACAGCGCGCGCAGGCGGCAGTCGGGACACAGCATGAGTAGGCCACAGAGTGGCACAATTAAATAGTTTGGACGGAGCGGCAGCTGGGAGACAGCGTGTGGAGGCAGCGGACGCAGCAGTATCAGGCCACAGAGTGGCACATTTACATAGTTTGGACGTAGCGGCAGCTGGGAGACAGCGTGTTGAGGCGGCGGATGCAGCATGAGTAGGCCACGGAGAGGCACAATTACATAGTTTGGACGGAGCGGCAGCAGGGACACAGCGTGTTGAGGTGGCGGACGTAGCATGAGTAGGCCGCAGAGTGGCACAATTACATAGTTTGGAGGTAGCGGCACCTGGGAGACAGCGTGTGGAGGCGGCGGACGCAGCAGCATCAGGCCACAGAGTGGCACAATTACATAATTTTGAGGTAGCGGCAGCTGGGAGACAGCGTGTGGAGGCGGCGGCAGCAGCAGCATCAGGGCACAGAGTGGCATGGTGACATAGCCTGGAGGTGACAGCAGTAGCAGCATGAGGAGACCTGATTGTTGAGGTGGCAGCAGCATCAGAAGGCTACATATTGGGTCAGTGACAGAGTGGAGAGGTTGGTGGTAAAGTCACTGGTAAAGATGCTGGGTGGTAGAAGGAGCAGCTGGTAGATGTGTGGCATCAGTCGGGTGGCAGCATCATAAGACTGGCTGAGGCAGGTAGCCTGAAGAATACAGTCTCATTTGTCAAGATTTGGGTGACGCATCATGGTTGATCTAATCTGATGCATCAGGCGTTGGGGGTTGGAAATCCTGGCTGATCCACGCCTGATTCATCTTGACAAAGGTGAGTCTTTCCACATTTTCGAAGGACAGGCAAGTTCTCCTTGGGGTAACTATGGCCCCCGCCGCACTGAACACCCGTTCTGATGCCACACTACTAGCCGGGCAGGACAGCTTCTCCAGTGCAAACTCAGCCAGTTGCGGCCACAAATCCAGTTTTACTGCCCAGTAGCCCAGCGGATCTTCAATGTGGGGTGGCAGGGTGCTGTCCAAGTAGGCCACCACCTGCTGGGTCAGGGTCTGCTCCTGGTCTTCCTGCTGCTGCTGCCACCGCTGCTGGTGAGTACTTTCCGCACTTGGCGGGTGAAGAAAGCTGCTCATCAGCGACTACAGACTCAAGTTGCTGCTGATGGAGCTGGTACTGCTCCTAACCCCCGACCCCCCCACAGCAGCCGTGGCAGTGGAACGTGAGCGCTGAGGGACCCCGCGGTCAGACCTGCGAGAGGATGGACGACGACACAGATAGGCAGCAGCCAACTGACTACATAGGATGTCTCTATAGTACTTTAGTTTGTCCTCAATCTCAGCAGGTGAAAAAAAGGCCCCCATTTTAGACCGGTAGCGAGGGTCCAAGAGGCTGGAGAGCCAGAAGTCATCCCTCTGCCGGATGGTGACTATTCGGCTGTCACTACATAAGTAAGTGAGCATGCATCGGGCCATTTGCGCAAGTGAATCGGAGGGACTAACTGCCTCCAACTCCACTGTATACTGCCATGGTGTCTCTGGGTCATCTGCCTCATCTCCCTCTACCTCTTCTGGCTGCTCCTGCTCCTCCTCTTCTGTCACCTGGGTAGAAAAACCACTAAATGCTTGTGCTCCAATGTCCTTCTCCAGTTCAGCCCCCACCGGACTCATGTGGCCATGAGATGCAGTCTCCACGTCTCCAGTCCCCTGACCAGACAGATTTTGCAGCATCTGTTCCAGGACATGGAGCAATGGAATGACGTTGTTCATACCGTAGTCCTGGCGACTGACAAATAACGTGGCCTCCTCAAAGGGCCTGAGCAAGCGGCAGGTGTCACGCATGAGCTGCCACTGGCTGACATCAAAATTACACAGGGGAGTACTCCTGTCTGCTTGGATCATTAAGAAATCGTATATGGCCTTTCTCTGTTTGTACAGTCGGTCCAACATATAGAGGGTAGAATTCCAACGGGTGGAAAAATCAGCCTATGTTGGGGGACGCCATTCTGCCGCTGCAGCTCAAGGAGGGTGTGCTTGGCATTGTTTTGCAGTTGGGTATAAAACCTGAGGAAAGGTTTGACAACTAGATTAAATACGTGCGCCATGGAGGGCGCATGGCTCAGCCCTCCTTGGCACATCGCGGACACCATGTTCTTTCCATTGTCTGTCACCATGGTTCCGATTTTTAGTTGTCGCGGAGAAAGCCAGCAATCGATTTCTTCTTGCATGACGAGGAGCAGTTCCTCCCCTGTGTGACTTCGTTCGCCCAGGCAAACCAGGCGTAGAACTGCGTGACACCGCTGTGCCCTGCACATGTGGTATGCTGGAGGAGCACTATGACTTGGCCCTACAATGGAGGCTGAGGTGGTGGAGAAGGAGCCGGACATTAGCGCAGGATCAGCAGTTTGACAAGGAGGAGGAGAAAGTGGCGTCACCTGTCCAAGTTGCTCATGTGGCTGGGCAGGAAGCACATTGACCCAGTGGGCTGTAAAGGACATGTACTGGCCTTGACCATAGTTACAACTCCACACGTCGGCGCTTTGGCAGACACCGACAGGCTCAAGGACTGGGCCACCTTTTCTTCTACATATTTGTGCAGGGCTGGGACTGACTTTTTGGCAAAGAAATGACGGCTTGGGACTCTTTACCTTGGCTCGGCACAAGCCATCAGTTCTCTGAACGGTGCACAGTCCACCAGTTGAAAAGGGAGGGACTGCAGCACGAGCAACTTGGGCAGGAGCACGATCAGTTTCTGCGCTGTAGGATGGCTTGACGCGTACTGCTGTCTCTTTGCAATCGCCTCGGTGAACGACTGCTGCTATAATGAGTGGCGATGAATAAGAGGAGGAGCAGGAGCTCCTGGAGTGGTAGATAATGAGAGACAGCTCCCTTCGGCAGAGGTGCTGGAGCCGTGACTGCAATGGGATGCGTGCCACTGGGTGATGCTGCTGCTGTTGCTGCTGCCGACTGGACCGCCACATCTGAGCCACGGTTCTCCCAGGCCACTTTGTGGTGACGCTGCATATGTTGGCGAAGGGCCGTGGTGCCAACATTAACACCCTGGCCACGCTTCCCTTTCTGACCACAGATTCTACATATAGCCATGTTCACCTCCTCAGGCATCTTAACAAAAAACTTCCACACAGCCAAGTAGGCGATTTTACCACCAACACTCCGCACTGACTTAGTGGTACCTCCGCTGCTTGGCTGAGCCCCTGTGCCGCTCTTTTCATGGCCGGAAAGCACCTGCGAAGAGTGAGGTCTACCCCGTGCCCGTTTGGCTCCCGACCTCGCACTGCTGCCACTACGCTGACTCCCACCCACACTACCGACTTGCTGGCTGCACCGCTGCCTCACGCGCAATCTGTCAGTCTCGTCTGCAGATGACTATAATGATGCAGGCCTTGCTTCACCCGGCTCCCAAGTGCGATCGGCTACATCATCATCAACTACAGTTTGCACGTCGCTAATGTCCTCCTCAACTGTCTCTGTGTACAAAGCCTGACCCCTCCCACTACACTCTCCTCATCAGTACTTGACTGCCTACTGGAAGGAGCGGATTTCTGCCCCACCTCTTGGCTTCCCACTAGCTGCTGACCGTCCTCAAGTATTTCTTCCTCGCTGTATAGTGGCTCAGAGCCCACAGCATATAGTACTTCTTTGGCTGAGGGAACCGAAAAGGACAGAGGCAGGTTGAGAACAGGTGAGGGCAGTGGAGGTGCTCCAGGCCCATGACAACTAAGGGTTGTATCTGACGAACCCACCAACGCTTGGCTGGGGGTGTCTGATGTCATCTGGGAGGAAGTGGATGACCGAGTCAACCATTCAATAACCGCTGGGTTGGTGGTCAACACACGACCGATAGATGACACCGGTAGCTCTGGCCTCGCCAAGTGACCCCTAATGCCACATCCCCTTCCTCTGCTGCGACCTGTGCCTATTCCAGAAACATTTGTGCCACTGCCCCTCCCCTGTGAAGGGCCTGTCATCTTTCTGTCTGACATACTGATTGATTACAAATTTAAAATAAAAGGAAATTAAAAATCCACCCAAAAAATTTACTTTGCTCACTGCCTCGCACAACGGCTTAACTATTTATTTGAGAAATACCGTCACCCACAGAGTGGGTTAACAATGGGTTGCTGCACAGAACTACACACTATATGACAATTTTCTTTTTCTATGGCAAATGAGGCCACAAATACTTATTTAAAAGTAACACTAACAACCCCACAAACTCAGATTCACTATTTTTTTTTAAATTTTTAAAAAAAATGTTTTTTGAATGTACCCCTAAACAAGGCTCTGACCCTCTTTCACTGCACTGCAAAAAAGTGACACTAGTGGTGCTTCTTTGCATAAAGCACCCCAAAACAGCCTTGAGAAGACAGTGCAGTGCTGTACAAGAGGCTAACCCCTATGCCCATTCGCTGCTTCTGCAGTGTATATGGATAGTGATTCACTGCCTGATTTTCTGTCCACAAATCGTCCTATCCCTGCAATTCAGGTTAGCTATCCATGATCTCTTTTCTTGTATTTTGAAACGTTTTCCTATCACTTGCCCTAAAGCAGCTCACATCTGTCCCTGCTTAAAAATCTCATGGCAAATGGCGTATTCCAGCGGTGCAGAGCTATTTATAGGGCTGTGACATCACAGGACCTGGCTGGCTGCTGATTGGCTACATGTCTGCATGTGATCACATTGTGGATGTTTACTTCTTTGTCCCAGAGATCCTTCCCCCATGTCATGCCATGTGCTTGCGGCCATTTTAGGAAAAACAAATAAAAAATTCGTTACTACGAATCGCCAAGAAATTCGCTTTCGTTGCGAATCGAATTTTCCATGAAATTCGTAACGAATTCCACTTCGTCAGCTTCGATTCGCTCATCTCTAATTATAACCATGGCCCCCAAATTTGCATAACTCTGTTATGGGTGTGCTCTTGACAGCTAGTTAAAGTGTAACTGGCGTTTCTTTTTTTATACCCTAATGGTTTAGTACACCCTGCTGTATTAGTGCTTTTGTGCTTTAAAATGTAATCATTTTCAGTTTTACCTACTAATATCTCCCACAGATGCATGCTACTTTCCTATTCTCCAGCTCTCCCTTCAGAGTGTTGCCATGTGCAGGTCGTCTCTAAACAAAAGATGGATCAGCTCTGGGGGAGGAGCTCAGCCCTGAGTGCCTGGACCTGGGCTGAGGCAGAAAGTGGAGGGGGAGGGATGCTTTACATGCTGATATCTCCTAAATGGTACCACCTAGAAACATGCAACTGGCCTTGTTTGAAATCAGACAGTCCAGGCTTTCATACAAGACCAGAAGAGGCTAAAACAAATGCTTACTGATTTCTTACTGATTTCATGTATTTGCAGGACTTGTCTCTGGTTAGCTGTATGTGAGAGGATACACACTGCTCTGGCGTAGTGGGGGAGGTTATCTGCATTTTGACTTGGTTCTGCTAGTTCATGTGAGGAGAGGAAAGGCTTATGGGAAGTGAGGGAAATACAGGATGGCCTGAAGGACAGGGCAAAGATCATCATAGGAAGTGCAGCAGAGGGCATCTTAAGAAGATGGTGAAATAAAGGCACAGAGAAATAGGGTTGCTAAGGGCTGAATACAGACATCAGAAAGATCAAATTAACTGAAAAAAATGCAGCTTCAGCATCACATATGTTAGGAATTTAATTATTGATAGTGAAATGGCAGTTACACTTTAACTCCTTTAGGTGACAAATTTAGCTGACCTTGTCCAGCCATTGAGCAATAGAAGGTGTGTGCTTTTGTAGCCACAATAACTGTATCAAACATTTGAAACCTGCCAGTAACTAGGTAATTAAGGAAATCTTTGAAGGTCTAAATGAGGAATTAGGAGGGTCAGTCATGATCAACTATAGTTAAAGGGGTTGTCCGGGTTCAGAGCTGAACCTGGACATAACCAGAATTTCACCCAGGCAGCCTGACTAACAAGAGCATCGGAGCATTTCAGGCAAAGGCACTTTGCCCAGTTCCGGTGACGAACCGGGCTCTGCCAGTAAAACGACTAGGGCAGCGCTAAAGCTGGCCCATTAGAGCTGGTGATGTCACCAAACACACTGCCGGGTGGAACCCTCCGCCCGGCAGTGTGTTTTTGTAAATAAAAGAGCCCTGAATCGCGCAGGGCAAGGGAGCGGCTCCGATGCTGTCAGGCAGGCTGCCTGAGTAAAATCCTGGGTATGTCCGGTTCAGCTCTGAACCCGGACAACCCCTTTAAAGGGAATGTAGGTGTACAGATTTCTTGTATATGGGATTCTACTTCTTTCCAAAACATGGTAATAAGTTTAGAGTGCCACCATATATGCGATAAGGAAACTACCTCATTACCACATCTCCAACACAAAAGACATAATGGCTCATCTTTGATTAGATACAATCAAGACAAATTATTTTTTGAGGTGGATCATAGCTGGAGAGAGAGGTGCAAACAGTAATGTGTAAAAAAAAACTTGTGGTAAGAAGGCTGCTGTCGAGCATGGCTTGTATTTTATATGTTAATATCCTGGTATCGTGAAAAGAACCTCTCATGAGAATCTGTTTTATATATTTTGGGCTTTGGGATTCTGAGTGCCCAATTAGAAATGATATCCTGTGGGAAACTCTCTAGAACATTTTTATTAGCTGGAGAGATTTGGGAGTCCTCCAGTTCTTTCAGGAAAACAAGTCTGTAAGTTGGCGTTTCTGATTCTTCACTGTCTCACGTTTAAGCAGTGGCTTAAGTAATGATAATGGCATGGTGAATCATATTAGAATGCAGTGGGTTGACATTAATGGAACTAAGTTGCTGGATACCTGAATGCCACCATTTATAAAATGGAGTGGTAAGGAATTCAAATTCCCAGTGGCTGACTTCCCTTGACCTACGATATACTGTATATTGACAATTGACAGGGTTGATACAGCCTGCTGTATTTTGATGATGGCGCAGGTAGAACAGCAATTTTTAGCTCAATAGCAGCTTTCTCCAATTACCTGCATTTTTCTTATTAAAGCAGTGATTCAGAGATAGATGAATGTACAATATCTAAATTCTTCTAATGATAGCATATTAGCAAGATGGATTTTATACTTGAAGAAAGACACAGTGAGAGATTGTCTTAATTTGTCCTGGGCTGGCATGAGAGGAACCACAATTATTAAGGGGTGCATGTTTTATAATCATTCTGGAACATGTTGAAATGCCCTTGCACCAGAACGGAAATCTATAATTTCTGGTGCAATGTCCTCCTGCCCACTTTTTGGAAAAGTGGTGACTAGTGTTGAGCAAATTTGTGTCGTAGAAGGTTTGGGTTCGGGTTATCTAACCCCAATTGGTCTATGGTAGCGGAATCCATAACGGGATTCTTGGATAACCCAAACCCAAATCTTGTACGCCAAACTTGAAAACACAAGTTCGCTCATCCCTAGTGGTGACGTGTCAGGAAAAGCTAAAAAGTTGGAAATTTTATTTCAAACCACTTCTTCACGCCTTTTGCTGTGTGGCCAGTTATGAAAGAACTTTATATCAACTGTTGAAGCCGTACAGCCAAAATCCTTATAGCTGAATGGTAGAACATACGATTTTACTGAATGGTAATTAGCTGTGCAGCAAAAAGATAGTACAGTTCAGCACACTTAGGGCTCATTCAGACAGCCGTATGTTGTCCGCAAAATTGCGGATCCGTTTTCTTTGCGGATTACATACTGACCCATTCACTTCTATGGGCCCTTTTATTCCATTCCATGGCTCCGCAAAACAAATGAAACTTGTCCTATACTTGTCAGTGAAAATCAGGACATGGTCCCATTGAAGTCTATGGGTCCGCAAAAATACTGAATGCGATCCATTTCTGCTGATGGGTGATTAGCTGCACCTTTAGACGGGCTGATTGTCAGAAACGAACGTTCACAGGAACATTCATCCCAATAATCTGCCCAATTATCGGCACTTGTAAATCCACCAGAAAGCTTACTTTAAGGACTCATTCAGACGGCCATATGTTGTCCACAAAAATACGGATCCGTTTTTTTGCGGACAGTTCAGCATGTCCGCAAAAAAACGGATCCGTATTTTTGTGGACAACATATGGCCGTCTGAATGAGTCCTTAAAGTAAGCTTTCTGGTGGATTTACAAGTGCCGATAATTGGGCAGATTATTGGGATGAATGTTCCTGTGAATGTTCGTTTCTGACAATCAGCCCGTCTAAAGGTGCAGCTAATCACCCATCAGCAGAAATGGTTATTCTGAACCGTAAAAATGCACAAGGAAATGCACCTGCAGTGAGTTTCTTGGATCAGGCACACAGATGCATTAAAAAAAAAAAAAACTGATGTGTGAATAGCCCCATTGACTTGTATGGCCGGGTGCTGCTATCCGTTTTAAAAACAGATGGCATGCGGAAGAAGAGTACAGTTGTGCGAATAAGCTCTTCGGCACCTTGTACAAAATTGCTTGATATGGCCGTGTCCAAGACCTGGCGCAAGATTCTGATATCTGATCTATGCAAATATTGATCTAATTACTGGCTATTGATATTGGATAGTTTTTTATTTAAGATGTCATTTTAAAAATGAACGTTAGTAATGAGATAGAAATCAATATGATTTTCAAGGCTTGGCTGCCTTCTGCTAGTTTCTGAATGGTAATCGTAAAAAGCCAAAATCAGCTTCAAACAATGCATATTTATGTGATTTACAGGACAAGTCCATTTCCCCTATTACGAGAGCTATGCATATTTTTTTGCACTGAAGTAATTGAAGTTCTCTCACATTCAATCAAACACTTTATTACATACATTTTTTTTACCTTACCCTGCCTATTTGTGCTTGAAGAAAATGTGACTGATTGTGCCTGTGGTTTTAATTATCCCTCAAGAATGCATGGAAACTATAAATAAAATACATGTGGTATGAATTAAGTGGGACGTATAACGAAGGCACTGTTTATAACATATCCTCTCATAGGCAGTGTTCGTAAAATCTCATTTTGCAATGGAAGATTGAACCATAGGTTATAGCAGGTTTGAGCAGGAAACCAGTTAGAAGCAGATTTTAAAATAACCCAGTATGATACCGTTATGCTGCACTTTATGTATTACAGCTATCACTGCCTGTAGTAGGAAATTTAAATACCCTGAAAATACATTCTCTACACTAAAAAAACGATACAGTTACACAGTCAAGTCACAATATTATAACTACTTTCAATGTCTGCTAGTATCCAATAGCCTCGCTGGGTATATAAGGTGTGCGATACGCTGCCTGCACACATATCCCTCATTGCTGTCACAAGTGAAAGGGGTGATTTATCAGAGTTGCAAAAAGTTATGATTATTGGCTTTCAGGTAAAAGGTGGCAGTATTTCTGAAACCGCTCAGTTTGTGAACTATTCATGTGCTGCTGTGGTGAAAGTGTATCGTGAATAGACAAATGGCACCACTACAAATAAGTGATGTAAAAACTGAGGAGCATCACGTGCCATTGATGTGAGAGTTGAACGTCAGCTACAAAGGTGCGTGGGAGTGGACAGACACTCTACAGTGGAGTAACTCACAGCAAAAATGAACCAAGGGGCTACCAGACATGTGTCTAAAACAACAGTTCTGCGACATCTAGTGTATATGGGGCTCTGAAGCAGATGGATGGTCACTGCACCTCTTCTAATGAAGTTCCATTGGCAGAAAAGACTTCAATTTTTACAGCAGTATCAGAATTGGATCTTCGCCGATTGGCAAAAGACAAAAATCTCCTCTGATGAGTCATGTTTTCTGCTTCTTCAAATGGATGGGTGTTGGAGTGTCAGGTGAAAAACATCAGAGAACAAATGTTGACATACATCTCATGCTCTGGCTCTGTGCTGTAACTTGCAGATTTCAACATAAACCTTGCTCCCTGACCTCAGAAGTTCATGCTTGGTCTCCAGCTTCTCCCACCAGAGCCTGCAGACACCTCTGTGTATGCCATCTTTCTGCTCAGCGCATGTGCAGACTCTCCTCCTTCCACACAGTAGCAACAGCTCCTGTCCAAGCTCAAAAGCCTTCCCCTGTGGTGTTCCTGAACCTTGGTTCCACCTCCTTATTGCTGACAAACTGCCCTTACATACTCTGGCAGGCTCTGCATGCAGGGGAAGGGCAGCTTCTCTGGGTGTAACAGGTGCATTAGCACCTCGTTTATATGTACAATTCTGCCTATAAGGTGCTATGTTCTTATCTTTTTCACTTATAAACTGCTTTGAGAATTATGACCCCCATTTACGATTGTGGATGAGCCTGAATTGTGGCGTAATTTGCAACAAACTTTGATGCATTATTGGTGCACTTTGGCACACCTAATTCTAAACATATTTATGAAGTTAATTAAGCCAAAAAGAGTAATCCATGACCAATACATGAAATACGCAATGCAAACAAGGAAATAGACACTACTATTGTCTAAATTTCTCTGCTAGTAGCTATCTTCTTGCCTCCCTTGTTCATCTCACTTCCAGTCCCAGGGTGAAAACTGCTGCTCTGCTTATTTAATTTCACTGGTGGGGACTTGGTATCTTAATACCCAGGAGTGTTTTCTGATTCTTGGAAGAACCATGTATACAGTGCCTTGCGAAAGTATTCGGCCCCCTGGATCTTTTCAACCTTTTGCCACATTTCAGGCTTCAAACAAAAAGATATAACATTTTAAATTTTTGGTGAAGAATCAACAACAAGTGGGTCACAATTGTGAAGTAGAACGAAATTTATTGGATCATTTAAACTTTTTTTGTAATAATAAAACAGAAAAGTGGGGCGTGCAAAATTATTCGACCCATTTACTTTCAGTTCAGAAAACTCACTCCAGAAGTTCATTGAGGATCTCTGAATGATCCAATGTTGTCCTGAATGACTGATGAAGATAAATAGAATCCACCTGTGTGTAATCAAGTCTCCGTATAATTGCACCTGCTCTGTGGTAGTCTCAGGGTTCTGTTTAACCCCTTCCCGACCAGGGAAGTGACTTCCCGCCCAGCGCCGTACTAGTATGGCAATCTGATCGGGCGGGTGCAGGAGCTGCGCCCGCCCGATCAGCTGCGGGGGAGCTGCTTACGCCTGCATCGGTGTTTTCACCGATGCGGGCGTATTAACCCTCGATGTGCCGCGGTCAGCGCTGACCGCGGCACATGCGATGCAGGCGGGAGGAAGGGGAGTCCATCGGGTCCCTGCGCTGCTATGACGGGGACCCGATGGCTTGGATAGCAGCCCTATGGTGACCCGCAAGGTGAACGCAGTAAAAAAAAACAGTGCCAAAACAGCCATTTTTTGGTCACCTTCCCTCACAAAAAGTGTAATAGCAGGTGATCAAAAAGGTGTTTTTAACCCAAAATGGTACCAATCAAACCGTCATCTTGTCCCGGCTCTCAGAAAATGGCAACACAAAAAAAAGGTTTTATTGTGTTCAAAAATAAATCTAATGTGTAAAACTTTCCAAAAATAAAAATGTTAAGCATATTAGGTATCGCCGCGTCCGTAACAACCTGCTCTATAAAAATATTACATGAGATGGCCCCCCAGGTGAATGCTGCAAAATTTTTTTTTTTAAAAACTATGCCAAAACAGCCATTTTTTCCCTCTTGCTTCACAAAAAGTGTAATAGCAGGCGAACAAAAAGGCATATTTAACCCAAAATGGTACCAATCAAACCGTCAACTTGTCCCGCAAAAAATGAGACCCTACCTGAAACAATCGCCCCAAAAATAAAAAAAATATGGCTCTCAGAAAATAGCAACACAAAAAAAGATTTTATTCTGTTCAAAAATAAATCTAATGTGTAAAATGTAATAAAAATAAAAATGGTAGACATATTGGGGATCGCCGCGTCCGTAACAACCTGATCTACAAAAATATCACATGATTTGCCCCCTCAGGTGAATGCTGTAAAAAAAAAATTTGTAAAAACTATGCCAAAACAGCTATTTTTTTTTCACCTTGACTCACAAAAAGTGTAATACCAAGCAATCAAAAAGTCTTATGTACCCCAAAATGGTACCAATGAAAACGTCACCTCATCCCGCAAAAAATGAGCTCCCACATAAGACAATCACTCAAAAAATAAAAATCAATGGCTCCCGCAAACCAATCCATCAAAATCTGTTTTGCAAAATCCATATGGCGCTCGTTCTGTTCTGAGTCCTGCTATGTGCCCCCACAGCAGTTTACCACCACATATGGGGTGTTGCCGTATTCAGGAGAAAATGGGTAACAAATTATGGGGTGCTTTTCTCCTGTTACCCCTTATGAAAATGAAAAATGTGGGACTAAAGCAACATTTTATTGTAAGAAATGAAACTTTTGATTTTCACAGCCAAGTGTTTCCCAATTCCGTAAAAAGCTTATGGGGTCAAAGTGGTCAGTACCCCCCTTAATATATTCTTTGAAGGGTGTAGTTTCCAAAATGGGGTCACTTTTTGAGGGTTTCCATTGTAGGGGTACGTCAGGGTCTCTCAATTACAAAATGGTGCCTAAAAACCATTATAGCAAAATCTGCCTCCAAAATTCGTATGGCGCTCCTTTCCTTCTGACCACTGCCACAAACCCATAGAGACGTTTACCACCACATATATGGTATTTCTGTAAACTGCAGAATCAGAGTAATGTATATTGAGGTTTCGTTTGCTGTTAACCCTTGCTGTGTTGCAAGAAAAAAATTAACATGAATAATCTACCAAAAAAATGAAATTTTGAAATTTCACCCCCCATATTCCTTTAATTCTTGTGGAACACCTCAAGGGTTAACAAACTTTGTAACATCAGTTTTTTATAATTTGAGGGGTGTAGTTTCTAAAATGGGGTCATTTATGGGTGGTTTCCATTACATATGCCCCTCAAAATCACTTTATATCTGAATTGGTGCTTAAAAAAATGGTTTTAGAAATTTTGTTGAAAATTTGAAAAATTGTTTCTAAACTTCTATGCCTTCTAACGTCCGAAAAAAGTAAAATGACATTTATAAAATGATGCCAACATAAAGTAGACATATGGGGAATATAAAATAATAACTATTTTTGGAGGTATAACTATGTATTTTGAAAGTAGAAAAATTGAAATTTGGAAATTTGCAAATTTTTCAAAAATTTTGCTAAATTTGGTATTTTTTTATAAATAAAAATGAAATATTTTGCCACAAATTTACTACTGTCATGAAGCACAATATGTGACAAGAAAACAATCTCAGAATGGCCTGGATAAGTAAAAGCGTTCCAAAGTTATTACCACATGAAGTGACATGGCAGATTAGCAAAAAATGGCCTGGGCAGGAAGGTGAAAACAGGCCCGGGGTTGAAGGGGTTAAAGCACAGAGAGCATCATGAAGACCAAGGAACACACTAAGCAGGTCTGTGATACTGTTGTGGAGAAGTTTAAAGCTGGATTTGGATACCAAAAGATTTACCAAGCTTTAAGCATCTACCAGCAAATCTACCAAGACCCGGCCGTCCCTCTAAACTTTCATCTCAAACAAGGAGAAGACTGATCAGAGATGCAGCCAAGAGGCCCATGATCACTCTGGATGAACTGCAGAGATCTACAGCTGAGGTGGGAAAGTCTGTCCATAGGACAACAATCAGTCGAACACTTCACAAATATGGCCTTTATGGAAGAGTGGCAAGAAGAAAGACATTTCTCAAAGATATCCATAAAAAGTCTTGTTTACAGTTTGCCACAAGCCACCTGGGAGACACACCAAACCACACCAAAAAAATGTGGAAGAAGGTGCTCTGGTCAGATCAAACCAAAATCGAACTTTTTGGAAACAATGCAAAACGATATGTTTGGCGTAAAAGCAACACAGCTCCTCACCCTGAACACACCATCCCCACTGTCAAACATGGTGGTGGCAGCATCATGGTTTGGGCCTGCTTTTCATCAGCAGGGACAGGGATGATGGTTAAAATTGATGGGAATATGGATGGAGCCAAATACAGGACCATTCTGGATGAAAACCTGTTGGAGTCTGCAAAAGACCTGAGACTAGGACGGAGATTTATCTTCCAACAAGACAATGATCCCAAACATAAAGCAAAATCTACAATGGAATGGTTCAAAAATAAACGTATCCAGGTCTTAGAATGGCCAAGTCAAAGTCCAGACCTGAATCCAATTGAGAATATGTGGAAAGAGCTGAAAACTGCTGTTCACAAACGCTCTCCATCCAACCTCAAAGAACTTGAGCTGTTTTGCAAGGAAGAATGGGCAAGAATTTCAGTCTCTAGATGTGCAAAACTGATAGAGACATACCCCAAGCGACTTGCAGCTGTAATTGCAGCAAAAGGTGGCGCAACAAAGTATTAATGCAAGGGGGCCGAATAATTTTGCACGCCCCAGTTTGATTATTACTAGAGATGAGCGAGTAGTGTTCGATCGAGCTGGTATTCGATCGAATACTACGATATTCGGCGTACTCGATTTAATTCGAGTATAACGGCGATGGCGCACCTAGAATTCGTTTCCCCTCCCACCTTCCCTGGCGCTCTTTTTCCACCAATCACCATGCAGGGGGGGTATGACAGGCACGCTGAGCACGCTGGCAGCGCGAAAACGGCGTCTACATGCATTGGCTGGAAAAACCATGTGACCTCGAATATTAAAAACTCAGCTCTTCCTGCTCGTACGCATATGCTGCGTGAACTTAGTCAGGGACAGAGGCTGGAGAAGGGAGAGACAGATTTTAGCTGTTGGACAGGCAGGAGCGTGATTAAAAGCCCTTATCAGGGCTACTACAGTGGACTTCAGTGATAGCTTACTACAATATAGACTTTACAGAGAACGGCTGCTGTATTCAGGGATAGCTGCTGGAGTAGGGACAGAGAGAGGCATTAGTGGTGTATTAGGTGCTCTGCTACATACCAAACTATATTTGGCACTACTGCTGTGTACCTTGAAAATACAATATATAGGCCTTATAACTGGCAACTGTACTGTGCGTTCTCTTGCAAAGTAATTTCTCATAACTGGTGTTCATACACACCGTCTGATCACTCAGTACACGGCTGTGTACCTTGAAAAATACAATATATAGGCCTTAACTGGCAACTGTACTGTGCGTTCTCTTGCAAAGTAATTTCTCATAACTGGTGTTCATACACACCGTCTGATCACTTAGAACACGGCTGTGTACCTTGAAAAATACAATATATAGGCCTTAACTGGCAACTGTACTGTGCGTTCTCTTGCAAAGTAATTTCTCATAACTGGTGTTCATACACACCGTCTGATCACTTAGAACACGGCTGTGTACCTTGAAAAATACAATATATAGGCCTTAACTGGCAACTGTACTGTGCGTTCTCTTGCAAAGTAATTTCTCATAACTGGTGTTCATACACACCGTCTGATCACTTAGAACACGGCTGTGTACCTTGAAAATACAATATATAGGCCTTAACTGGCAACTGTACTGTGCGTTCTCTTGCAAAGTAATTTCTCATAACTGGTGTTCATACACACCGTCTGATCACTCAGAACACGGCTGTGTACCTTGAAAAATACAATATATAGGCCTTAACTGCCTTTTGCGGTCCTACGCATCCCTCAACATCCCCACTGCTTTACCTGCTAGACATGACACTGGGCCAGGTCGGGTCACTGACATCTCTAGCGCCAACAATTTGGGCATTTTAAGGCTTCTGCATGTGTTTGAGTTGTTTTTACATTTTAAAGAAGACATGTCTGACCACATTTCACACACACACACACAATGACAATTAGGGGTGGGGTCTATTTGCTTTCCCCCTTGCCTATGCCATCTGAGGTTGTCATAGGCAACGTGATTTTAAGGTGTGCAGAATTTCATCTTCTTTTTTGTCTAGTTTGGCTTGGGGTCCATGGCAATGTAGAGGAAAGAAGGTTTCCTTGTATGGTCTCACTTTACAGAGAGGTTATATTGTGTTTGGAGTGTATTGTTGAGAGGCTGTGATAGTGGCGTAATAGTGCGACTTGGGCGCGTTATATGCACCCAGACATGCTTCCCCTGCTGTCCCAGTTGCATTCCAGCAGTGTTGGCATCCTTTTCTGAGGTTCCAGGGTGGACTTGGTGACCTCCAAGTGGTCGAATTGAGATTTCCAAGTGGCGAGCATTTTTTCCCCATAGACTTTAATAGGATTCGATATCTGGTCGAATAGTCGAATTTCGCGGTCTATTCGAATCGAATTTCGAAATTTCGAATATTTCACTACTCGCTCATCTCTAATTATTACAAAAAAAAGTTTAAATGATCCAATAAATTTAGTTCCACTGAAAAATTGTGACCCACTTGTTGTTGATTCTTCACCAAAAATGTAAAATGTTATATCTTTTTGTTTGAAGCCTGAAATGTGGCAAATTTGAAATGTGGTGGTTGAAATGTTCCAGGGGGCTGAATATTTTCGCAAGGCACTGTATATGTGCATCATGGAGATCCAGGAGCCAGGAATCCAGAAGACATACAGGGTTTTCCGCTCTATAGCATCTGGTACTTGGCCCTCAGCTGTATGTGCTTTATCTGGGGCTGGTGGGCTTACAACATTGTTAATTCTCTACTATATGAAGTGCAGGTTGCTCATATAGGTGGTAGGACACATGCTGATCTGATGGCTGTAAGAATTATTACACATGGTAATATTTGGTTTTAGGCTTGTGTGATGGCAGAGGAGGGGGTGATATGTGCCCTTGACCATGTATTATATTGGAGAGAACAGTGCATTACTGCTACACTGTGATCATGCGTGTTCTTGCTAAAATGTTTTGATCTCAACAACTTAATTGCTGATGCAGTACCCTAGAATTATTACACATTAAATTGTTAAATAAACTGTTCTGATTTGCTGAATTTGTATACCCAACAGCATTGAATGGATAACATCTTTACTTAGCCCTATAAGTTGCCAGGAGATTGACTTGGGTCCACACCCTGGTTAATCAGTCAGTCAAGAGTCTGTGCTTAGCTGAGGATGAGAGAGGACCTATGTTGTACGAGCATCTTAGAGCTATGCCCGAGTTTCAGAGAACCATCATTTCTGTGACTACAGCTACCCAATCAAGCTATTCTACTACAAAAGTGATCCAGAGAGATAAGAAACTAAAAGGTCCAGAAACTATAAGGCCATGCATTGGTGTCAGTCAGCAAGGAATTGTGCTAGTTTATGGCAGAAAGATACTTTGCTGCTGTGAGAGAGAATATCGCTAATGCACTCTTCCACACCTTGAGACAACTTGGCCATATCTTAATTCTTGCTTGGGATTTAGAGAACATATACATAGAAACTCAACTGCATGCCTAAGGCTATTCAGAGAGACTTAGAGAAAGATAGAAGGAGTACCACAAACCTTATCATTGCTGATATCAAACCAGTGCTATTGGAAAGGAACTGCACTGTGATTTGCTTGGAACTGTACCTTGATACTTTGCTACTACTCCTATTCTGCACTTCAGTAAAGAGAGACTTATTTAGTTGCACCAACTAGCCTTGTCAAGGACTCCATCACCATTTACCAGCCATTGCATCTGCTTCCACACTTCTTCTTTACACCCTGCAAAAACACAAAGACACTTCAACTACCACTATGCAGGAGTCCCCATACCAGCATGTGCACAAGGAAAGAAAAGATGTGCCCTCTTGTCAATGCATGTACCCAAGTGGCATCCGTGTGAGGATTGCCACTGTGATCCATGTGTTCAATTATCAATGCCAGAGCTACTATCACTCCCATCCTCCACTTGCTCCTCCTTAGCCCACTGTACTAGTATCAAAATATTGTTGGGTTTTGGTTCACCTGAGGTCTCAAGACAGGTACATGTTCCAGATGTGGGACCTCATCTATCAGACATCTATAGCATATCCACAGGACCATCCCTTTATTCATGGTGTATATCTTAACCCTTTGAGGGCCCTGCAATTTTCTGTTTTTGCATTTTCATTTTTCACTCCTCTACTTCCTGGGTGTCTATAACCAACAATCATTAGATTTCCAATTGTATTCTGTGATGGGTGTATATCCATCACAGAATACACCATTCTCTGTATTCCAGTACAGTGCTGCCACTTGTGGGCCTGTATTGGAATATATCAGTGATGGCTCGCAGGCTCAAGCAGGCTCTGATACTGATCACCATCATATTACAGCTGAAATCCAGCGGCTATGGCGCCTGTTGCACTAGCGAGTGGGCGCCATCTTTAAAGTGACAAGTTCAGCCGTATAGGTTGCTAAGGGGTTAAGTAAACTTGAGGACTAAGGTATATCTTCGTTAATTTTTGAGGGCTGACAAATGGATCATACACTTGCCGTTTTTGTAATTCAAGACTGTTAGGTCGAATGCCCTTGGGGCATGTCCTATCTAAGGACCTGGAGCATGTTTCCATAAAAATTTGAGCTGTGATTTTAGGTTCAGTTGTACAGAAAACTTTCACGAGGAGGCTGGCAACTCTGTATACAGTGGTGCTTGAAAGTTGTGAACCCTTCAGAATTTTCAATATTTCTGCATAAACTTGAGCTAAAACTACATTTTCACAGTCCTATAAACCTAAAAAATGCTCCAATATTACTTGTGTGTGAGTGGCAAAAGCATATGAACCAGCATATTATCATAAATCAGTCTCCAACTGCAAGATAGGGCGGACAACGGCCTGATCAACCAACAAACAATGGCACTTTCACCACACATATTGAAGTTTCTCTTTGGCAGACAGAAAATACTGTACAGAAGAGCACAGCAGCCCTAGACTGAAATTGAGCTGTGACCATGTGTACTGTCTGAATTGGAGAAGAGTAGACTGGACTGGAGAGAGCTCTGGACTGAGAAAGAGCTTTCCCTGTTGGATGCAAACTAGCAATATTCTAGCACTCAGTGGGCTCCTGTGTGCATCCATATTGCCAATTTGCAATCAACAAGACAAGCTCTTAATCAGCTGAGTGGGAGCGGCCGCTGACTGGCCTGGACGGAGTAGCAGGAAGTGAGCTCTGCCTTAAATTTTTAAGGCGCACAGTCAGCCTCAACTCTTCACACCCCCTCATATCCGCAATGCTGCTGCCTGCTCCTCTCAGACACCTGCCCGCACCACCAGCATAGCCCTGGCTGCCTCACAAATACACAGCTCCCAGACACCTTATTAGCTTATTACAATGCCGCCAGCCACAGTGTGAAAACAGCCTAGCACAGCACGGGAAAGATAGGTGCGCTTTCATTGGCCAGTTGAATTCCACTTCTCAGCTCCAGGCTCCAGCGCAGCTGCTTTTACAGTTCCCTGTGTAGTGGAGACTTCAGAAGTTCGAGCTATAATCAAAGACATTTTCTACCGGACACTATGGACAGCAAATGAAAACACCTGTTTTTTGCAGACTTTGAATACATTTATGGACAGTTGGCAACCCCCCATGTGAACCTATAGGATTAGCAGATAATTTAAGGTGAAATTAGAGTCCAGTATTTTCAACCAATGGGATGACAATCAGGTTTGAGTAGGTGACCTGTTTTATATAAAAAACTGTGATCTATCTGTCATGTTCCAAGGGTCATATGGACCCCAGAACATCTCACAGGCATATAGAACATGAGACGTAAGATGTGGACTAACAGGCAAGGGTAAAGTGGCAGATGGAACACCCCTGGACCAAGTGCACCAGTTTGACTTGGGGCCAAACCCAGAGGGCAGAGTCTAAGTAAGCCTTGTTCTTCACAATAACCCTGATGGTGGTAATAGACTTTACCGAGGGCTCACCAGGTCGCACCTCCAGGATGGTCTCGGTGCACTTGGCCACTTACATGCAAGGGACAAACATTACAGGCGAACACAAACAAGGACTGGAATAGAAAAACAACTGGAGCCCAAATATTCTAGAACACAGGACACTGTTCTGACCAGACATAAGCAAGGATGCACAGGAAGCACTGATGTGGAACTAGCAGATGTCTGGACCCCATGCAGACACTTCTACATGGTGGTCCCAGACAGAGCTGCAGACAGACAAGAAGATGCCTGGACCCCATACAAACCTTGCTACAGAGCTGTCGCATGGAAGAGCTGCACACAAAGACACGCCGATGTCTGGGCTCCATGCATACTCTGCTACACAGCAGTTGCAGGAAGAGCTGCTCACAAAGATTAGCAGATGCCTGAACCCCATGCATATTTTGCTGCACAGCGGTCACAGGCAGATCTGCACACAAAACTAGTTTAAGACAAGGATGCTGAACAACCAGGACATAGACAGAGAGGCAAAGCACAAACATAACAAGGCAAAGGAAACACAGAGCAAGGTAACATAGACATAGCTATAAGTTGACATCGTGGTGAAATTAGAGATGAGCAAGCATACTTGTCCGAGCTTGATACTCGTTCGAGTTTTAGGGTACTCGTAAGTGCTCACTACTCGGACGAGTATCTCGCCATGCTCGAGGAAATGGCATCTCCTGCCTTTTGAATTTTTGGCGGCTATAAACTCAGCCAATCACAAGCCAGGAGACTCTGTGGTACACCCAGCATCACGTGGGGCCCTTACATGTCAATAGCAGGGGTTGGCTGGCCTGATCAGGTGACCCTGGAATATACTAGTGACTGCCTGCGGTGCTCGGCTCAGTCGCTGCCTGGATGCCGTTAGGGACAGATCTGCAGTGAGATACAGGGAGAGTGTTAGGGTGTTCTACTAGATTTGTGTTAGGCAGGAGTGATTCTAAAAGAACCCAACAGCCCTTGTTAGGGCTACAAGACCCTTTTTTTTATCTGCTTGTGGCTGGGCTTGCTGGCACTAGTAGTGCAGCTACCGACATATTTGCAGCATTTTGCAGGGAGACTGGAAAAAGTTTATTTTTTGGCTCTCAGTGACACACGTCCATTTCAAACAGCTAAGTGGAACAATTTTTTTGTGTTTCATTGAAATAGGCACAGTCTGCAGAACATTTTTTTCTGTCTAACTGATAGTGGAAGTCACAGTACAAAATCCTTTTGTTTGCTCTCAGTGATACAAATCCATTTCATACAGCTGTGTGGAATCATTCTGTGTGTCACAGTTCAGCTGGCCAGTCACCACAAACCACAATCCGTATTTTCTGTCCAGGCGACCCATACTGTACGTCACGTAATCAAATACGGTCTTTTGCTCTCACTGATACAGCTACATTAGAAAAATCTCTGTGCGACATTTGTCTGGGTTGCAGTGAAAATAGCCACAGTCAGCAGGGGCTGATTTTGCTCTCTGATATATTCTGCACGTCACGTAAAAAAAAAAACAAAAAAAAAAAACTTTTTTTTTTTTTTAATCTCAGTGATACAAATCCATTTCATACAGCTGTGTGGAAACATTCTGTGTGTCACAGTTCAGCTGGCCAGTCACCACAAACCACAATCCGTATTTTCTGTCCAGGCGACCCATACTGTACGTCACGTAATCAAATACGGTCTTTTGCTCTCACTGATACAGCTACATTAGAAAAATCTCTGTGCGACATTTGTCTGGGTTGCAGTGAAAATAGCCACAGTCAGCAGGGTCTGAGTTTGCTCTCTGATATATTCTGCACGTCACGTAAAAAAACAAAAAACAAAAAACAAAAACATTTTTTTTTTTTTTTTTTTTAATCTCAGTGATACAAATCCATTTCATACAGCAGGAGTGATTCTAAAAGAACCCAACAGCCCTTGTTAGGGCTACAAGACCCTTTTTTTTATCTGCTTGTGGCTGGGCTTGCTGGCACTAGTAGTGCAGCTACCGACATATTTGCAGCATTTTGCAGGGAGACTGGAAAAAGTTTATTTTTTGGCTCTCAGTGACACACGTCCATTTCAAACAGCTAAGTGGGACAATTTTTTTGTGTTTCATTGAAATAGGCACAGTCTGCAGAACATTTCTTTCTGTCTAACTGATAGTGGAAGTCACAGTACAAAATCCTTTTGTTTGCTCTCAGTGATACAAATCCATTTCATACAGCTGTGTGGAACCATTCTGTGGGTCACAGTTCAGCTGTCCAGTCACCACAAACCACAATCCGTATTTTCTGTCCAGGTGACCCATACTGTACGTCACGTAATAAAGTATGGTCTTTTGCTCTCACTGATACAGCTACATTAGAAAAATCTCTGTGCGACATTTGTCTGGGTTGCACTTAAGCAGACCAAGTCTGCCTAATCTAATAGTTTCAGTGTAATTGCTCCATACTGCACGGTACGTAATAAAATACGTAATTTTGCTCTAACTTATCCACCTATATATTAACTTGTTTAGATTGAACAAGTTTGTGGGTTTCAGTACAGCAGGCCCATTTTTTAATTTTTTGGTATATATAATACACTTATATACAGAAAATGTTGAACCCCAGGGCTAAGGGTCGAGGGCGTGGGCATTCAATTACTGCAGGGGGCAGAGGCCATGGTCCTGGGCAGGGTGAGACAGTACCTGCTGATGAGGGAGCAGGGGAACGCCGCAGAGCTACACTCCCTAGCTTCATGTCTGAACTTACAGGGACACGTGGTAGAGCACTGTTGAAACCACAGCAGTGCGAACAGGTGATGTCGTGGATTGCGGACAATGCTTCAAGTAATTTGTCCACCAGTCAGTCTTCCACGCAGTCCACCCACGTTACCCAAGGCAGCACTCCTCTGGCTCCTCCACCTCAACCTCCTTCCCCCCAGTCTGCCCCCTCCCAGGAAAATTTGGAATGCGATCCGGCATACTCTGAGGAACTGTTTTCTGGACCCTTCCCAGAGTCACAAACCACTTCTCAGGTTGCTGCTGACCTCTTTCCCGATGCCCAAGTTTTCCAACTGTCGCAGTCTGTGGGTGATGACATTGTTGACTTAGTGGAAGAAGTGTGTAAAGAGGTGTCGGAAGATGAGGAGACACGGTTGTCAGACAATGGTGAAGTTGTTGTCAGGGCAGGAAGTCCGAGGGGGGAGCAGACTGAGGAATCGGAGGATGACGAGGTGACTGACCCAAGCTGGGTTGATAAGCCGGGTGAAGACAGTGCTTCTGAGGCGGAGGCGAGTGCTGCACCAGAACAGGTTGGAAGAGGCAGTGGTGTGGCCAGACGGAGAAGCAGGGCCAGAGCTGGTGCATCAGCAGCCACTGTTTCACGTAGTGAAGCTCCTGTGGCGAGGCCTAGATGTTCGCAAGTATGGAGGTTCTTTAAAGAAATTGAGGATGACCGACGGACTGTGGTGTGCAACCTGTGCCACACCAGGATCAGCAGGGGTGCCACCACTACTAGCCTAACCACCACCAGCATGCGCAGGCATATGAGTGCTAAACACCCCACTCAATGGAACCAAGGCCGTTCACCTCCTGCGGGTCCCACCACTGCTCCTTCCCCTGTGTCACTCGCTTCCTCTGCTAGTCAACCCCCTGCCCAGGACCCCGGCACGAGTGCCTCCCGCCGGAAAACCACACCTTCGCCTACACGATCCTCCACAGCGTCCACCAATGTGTCCCTGCGCAGCGTTCAGCTGTCTTTACAGCAGACGCTGGAGCGCAAGAGGAAATACAGTTCCACCCGCCCACATGCCCAAGCCCTCAACGTCCACATCTCCAAATTGCTGAGCCTGGAGATGCTGCCCTATAGGCTGGTAGAGACCGAGGCCTTTCGCAATCTCATGGCGGTGGCTGCCCCTCGGTATTCGGTCCCCAGCCACCACTATTTTTCCCGATGTGCCGTCCCAGCCCTACACCAGCACGTGTCACAGAACATCATCCGTGCCCTGACCAACGCTGTTTCTGAAAAGGTCCACCTAACCACGGACACGTGGACAAGTGCTGCCGGGCAGGGACACTATATCTCACTGACTGCACATTGGGTTAACTTGGTGGAGGTTGGGACCGAGTCTGACCCTGGGGCCACTCATGTACTGCCCACACCGAGGATTGCGGGGCCTACCTCGGTCACGGTCTCTCAGACGTACTATGCCTCCTCCTCCGACTCCTCCTCCTCCACCTCCTCCTCCGAATTGCCATCCGTGGGCACGGTGCCTTCAGTCAGTAGCTCTAGGCGCAGCAGCAGTGCCGTGGCTAAGCGCCAGCAGGCGGTGCTCAAACTGCTGAGCTTAGGTGACAAAAGGCACACCGCCCAAGAACTATTAAAGGGCATCACGGCGCAGGCCGATCTGTGGCTGGCACAGCTGAACCTCAAGCCAGGCATGGTTGTGTGTGACAACGGGCGTAACCTCATGGCGGCTCTGCAACTCGGCAGACTGACACATGTGCCATGCTTGGCCCACGTGTTCAATCTCATAGTTCAGCGGTTCCTCAAGACATACCCCAATCTGTCTGATTTGTTCACCAAGGTGCGCCGCATCTGTGCGCATTTCCGCAAGTCGACCACAGATGCTGCCACTCTCAGGGCAGCGCAGCGCCGCCTACAACTGCCTGCTCACCAACTGTTGTGCGACGTGCCCACACGATGGAATTCGACATTAAACATGTTATCCAGAGTTTACCAGCAGCGCAGAGCGATTGTAGACTGCCAGATGTCAACTTCCACCAGAACTGGTAGTCAGGTCAGTCAGCTTCTTCAAGTCTACAATGAGGAGTGGACGTGGATGTCTGATATCTGCCAGGTGTTGACCAACTTTGAGGAGTCAACACAGATGGTCAGTGGCGATGCCGCCATTATCAGCCTCACCATCCTGCTGCTTTGCCTGTTGAAAAATTCACTGCTCAGCATGAAGTCGGAAGCTTTGCGCTTGTCACAAGAGACAGTGGAGGAAGATATGTCGCTTGATAGCCAGAGCACCCTCCGGTCTGTTTCTCAGCGCGTATCGGAGGAGGGGGGTGAGGATGAGGATGAAGAGGAGGAGAATGTCGGCGAGACAGAAGAGGGTACCAATGCTCAGTCCTTCTTAACTCTTGAGCGTGTATGGGCTGAAGAGGAGGAGGAGGAAATGGAGAGTCAGGCCAGTGAGGAGAGGGAATTCTTGCGTGTTGGGACTCTGGCGCACATGGCAGACTTCATGTTAGGCTGCCTATCCCGTGACCCTCGCGTTAGAAGCATTTTTTCAAACATTACTGGGTGTTCACTCTCCTGGACCCACGGTACAAGCAGAACCTTTCCACTCTCATCCCTATAGAGGAAAGGAGTATGAGAGTGAATCAATATCAACAGGCCCTGGTGCACAAGCTGAAACAATCCTTCCCATCTGACACCGCTAGCGGCAGAGGGCGTGTTTCTGTGGGCCAAGTAGCAGGGGAGAGGAGGCGAGCAGGCAGCTTGTCCAGCACTGGCAGGGGAACGCTCTCCAAGGCCTTTGCCAGTTTTATGTCACCCCAGCAAGACACTGTCACCTGTCCCCAGTCTCGGCAGAGTAGGGGTGAGCTTTACTGCCCATACCAACGTCCGGACCGATCACTCTGCTCCATACAACTACTGGGTTTCAAAGCTGGACACGTGGCCTGAACTGGAGCTGTACGCCTTGGAGGTGCTGGCCTGCCCTGCCGCTAGCGTGTTGTCAGAGCGGGTATTCAGTGCAGCTGGTGGCGTCATCATGAGACGATAAGCGTACACGCCTGTCAACTGACAGCGCTGACAGGCTGACGCTTATTAAAATGAACAAAGCCTGGATTTCACCGGAATTCAAATCTCCTCCGGGGGAAAGCAGCTAAAGATTAACATTACTTATGTATCCGATTCCTCTTCTCTACTCCTCCTACTCCTCCTCCTCCTTGTCGTCTTTGCCCAAAACGCAATTTTTTAGAGGGCCAACTGGCACTCTTTTATGACAATTTTTCCGGAGGGCCCCCTACAGGCCCTCTCTCCAAACAATTTTTCCAGAGGGCCACCTACAGGCCCTCTTTCCAAACAATTTTTCCGCAGTGTCAACTACAGACACTGTAAAACAATGTTTCAGGAGCGTCAAACAGACAATCCAAAACAATTTTTCAGGAAGCGCAATTACCGACAAATTTTTTGCTGAGGGTCAACTTTATGTACTCCCAAAAGAAAAAAAATTTTAGAGGCTCAACAAAAGCCATTTCACTGCATTCTAAGTCGGACAAAGTCATTGGTGGTGTAACCGCCATGCTGCGTCAGGCTAAATTTTTGGGTGGCTCACCTGCTACCTAATCTAACTTGGTCACTTGTTGGTGTCACCGCCATGCTGTGTCAGGCTTATGCCTGCATCCTGTGGCTGGGGATAGGAGAGCAGTGCCAGCATGGGCATGGGTGATGGACCTTCGTTGCACCTAGTTGGGTGCTTCCCTAACATGTGATGGGCATGTGCCTCGCCTTTCTTGGTCTGGGTGAGCACAATTGCCATGAGGGTAACCACCAGGCTGTTGCAGGAGAATTTGGGGTAATGGTGGGATTAGGCAGCCTCAGAGGCATCCATGCATGCTGCCCCTGATGTTTTCTTGTCCATTTCCGTGGTGTTTCCATCATTTTCTGATGTTTGCAGGTTTTCACCCAGCCTTCCCTAGGCAGAGCCTTGGTCCCCTGCAAAAAATGCTCGAGTCTCCCATTGACTTCAATGGGGTTCGTTACTCGAAACGAGCACCCGAGCATCCGGAAAAGTTCCTCTCGAATAACGAGCACCCGAGCATTTTAGTGCTCGCTCATCTCTAGGTGAAATCAATGTTTTACCAGTCCACCATAAAGAAACGGCAGATGGTAAAACCCAGGTCAGGTGCATGGATCCTGCACCCAGCAAAGCTGTAGACAGCCTCCTCAGGCACACAGCTCAAAGGTATTAAATACCTGAGTCCAGAGAGCGCCTGACCTCCTGGTAAACCATGCCAGACCAGAGAACATTAGCCCCACATGAACCAAGACAAACAAGAACAAAGAGCATCCATATACACTGGCCCACATTCACAGACATAAGGCCGCAAACAACACATCACGCAAACCAGTATGCATGGGAACCGCCCACAGCCAGTACATAGAGTGCATGCAGCCAGCCTGCACGGCCCAAGTGTCTGGAATTACAAAGTGATATGGACACAGGGAGCATGCATACACAAGCTACAGTTCACACACAGGAGGCCACAAATTACACGTAGCCCAAAGCAACCAGCGTACACAGGAAGAGTCTGCAGCCAGTACACCAGAGGGACTAAAGCGAGTACACACAGCAGCCAGTGCACTGTGACACTATCAAAATCTAATTTTAATTGGAAATAAACAGAGACACTTAAGCATCCGATGAAAGCCTGTATATACAAATCATACCAAAAAAATCATACACTTTCTGTTTAGTGTTGAAATATGAGTTTGTAAAATGATTATATTGCACTTACTAATACAGCTCTTGTTGAAATTCTGTGCCATTTTCTATATTTCATAAGGTAATGTTTGGCCTCTTTTTTGCAAAGTCTTTTGTGCTGTTGACACAGGGGTCTTGTCCATAAAATGGCTGCTGATGGAGGGTCATGTGACCAGGCAAATTACCTCCAAATTATGCCTCCTCCATTCATCATCTGCACCTCACTGCTTGGGGTTTGGTGCAGGTGCAGTATGTTTAAACGGAGCAAACTGAATGATGTGCCTGGTCACATCACCCTCCATCAGACGCCATCTTATGGACAGGACCTCTGAGTGGACAGCACAGAAGACCTGGTAAACAAGGGGCCATGCCTTATAAAATATAGCAAATGGCACAGAATATCAACAAACTGATCTTTATCTGATCAGGTGGTGTGGCGGCCACATTGGACTTTGGTGCATTCCTGAACAATAAGATTAACCCCAAGTTTACAGTTGCATCTCATTTTTCCAGTACCTCCTACCTAGATTCAATACTGCTAGAAGACCTTGCACAGGACATTGTAAAACAGTTACCTATTGCAAGGAGAAGGCAGGAAATACCAGTTTGCTTGCCAGTTCTTGCCATCCCAACCAAAGGATTCTCACCAGAAGAAACTGTTCAGATGATGCAGAATTTGTCAGTGAAGTAAAACATATTTCACAAAGACTCTTGGACTGAAAATATCCAAATTGGTGTCTTTAGTGGGCAAAATCTGTTCCCAACAATATTACATAGAATTCCCTATTGGCACCTAAAAATAAGTCAGTATCTCAAATGACCAAAAACACAAATCTGAGACATTTGTAACTAATTACAGTGCATAGTTCCCTAAAATATGTCAGATTATACGTAAACATCTTTCAGTTTTAAATTATAATGAAGCTTGGAGTAGAGTGATTACTGAAGGGGTTAAAGGTGTTTCAAGGCAAGCTTCAACCTTGCAAATGGAAAATCTGGCAAATTGAAAACAGCCTAGCAGTAACAGCAATGCTAAGAAGGGTAGTAACCCTTGCAGTACTGCAGAGAAGGGGAGGTTCAATGGTGAGTGGAGCGGCACTTGTGCCTGACTGAGATAGTAGGCCAGTGGCGGGTAAGTCCTGCCAACGTAATATCTAGCTTTCTTGCATCCACTCAGAAGCAGCCCCAGGATCATGCAGGACATTACAAAAAATCTTTTGACCTGCATGGATGTGAATTTAGCTGTTACGGACAGTGGATATGGATCCACTGTGCCAACAAACCGGTTTGATTACGCAATACATGTAGTCAGGAAACAGGCAGAGGTCAGGGTAGGCAGAGTTCATGCACTGTACATTTATAACATGGTACAGAATGGGGCTAAATATTGACAGACATCTGTGTACATAACGTATGTGAACATGATGAGAGCAGTGATTTAAAACATGTCAATGGTCAGGCACGAGACAAGAAATGGTCATAACTTAAAAGGGTTTTGCAAGATTTTTATACTGATGACCTATCCTCCTTTGAGAGCCGCTGCCTTCTCCCAGCTTACCAAGCACAGGGCCGTGCGTTGTATAGAAGCTGTGCTTGGTATCGCAGCTCTGCCCCATTCACTACACCAAGACCATGTGACTGATGAATGCAACACCACTGGCCTAGGAAAAGCTGAGAGAAGACCACAGACGCTCACAGACGTGCCTGTGCCTTCTCAAACAGCTGATTGGCAGGGGTCACGGGAGTCGGAACCCCACCAATCACATAATGATCCAAAGAATAGGTGATTAGTATAAAAAACTCTGAAAAACCCTTTAAGGCAGAAGTAAAATATTAAAAAGATATCATTTTCACATTTTTAAAGGCAATCCCTTTATTATAGGAAGAGCTTCTGACACCCCAAGAAAACAGCTATTTTGCAGGGGAAGCCACAACCAGCCAGACATTAAATATTATAGGGAACTTTTGCCTTATAGGGTTTTTTTGCCTTCCTCTGGATCAACTTGTAGGATAACAGGTCGAACTGGATGGACAGATGTCTTTTTTCGGCCTTATAAACTATGTTACTATGTTACTATGTTACTATTCAAATGGCTATTCATGCAATAAATGGATAGTCCAAATGTTGCTGCTTGTTAGCAGCAGTCCATTCTGGCTTGCAGAGGGATGTCCCTCCTATGACATACACATTTCCTGGGGCAAATCTATGGGGTTGCCCTGGTACTCACAAGGACCATTTTATATAATTACATTAACTGATAATTCTTTTTTAAAGTCCTCAACTGTACAGTATTTCAATACCAGAGGATCATCTAGTGGGTGTGGACACCAATATGATAATCGGTCCCAAAGGTTTTCAGAAAACCTTTTGAGCTGCCTTTAGAACCAAATGTTTTTTTCTTATGGTTTGTTTCACAAATAACCCATTTGACCATATTGATATTTTATGCATGCAATGACAACAGCAAAGTTTACAATGCAACTAAACTATACTACACTACAGATAACTAATGGATAATAGCACCCATGCACAAAAAATTGTACAATTGTAGAAAAAAAAGTTATATTTAATACTTGTATTATATTCCTCTTCCATGTGCACCAATGGACACAGAGGTGTATGAAGGATTTTGTGAGGTGGGAGAGTTCACAGCCATGAGCATGTAAATACACATGACCGTTTACATAAAGTACATGTAAAGTTATCACACTGTACACAAAAATCAAGTCACGTCTACACAATATGACACAGATGCATCTATACATTTGTGTTTTAGACATCCACCTTTATACTAAACAGGTCTCTGAGTTCCAAAACAACCATCCAACATTCTGCAAGTTGCATGGAGATCCCACTGCCCAGTTTAAAACATTGCTAGAATTCTTAAAGTTTCACCCCTATTAGCTCAGATATCATAGTAAAACTTAGCAAAGACTTCCTTACCTGTGATATTTTTCCCAAATGTATGTTTTTTTGTTATTAAGCGGAGGGATTTTTTTTAAAATAATGAAACAGTCTCTTCTGCCACTTTACCTGACTTCTATGTAAAAAAAAAAATGGAACGTGCGATTTACAAATATGATGCTCATTCTAAACATTATATTTCTCAATGTATTTACATCAGACAGCTGATATAAATACATTAATACATCTCCACCATAAAGCTCTAAATCATCTGCTGTCACACATTATACAGTATCATAAATCTGGCTTCCTGCAGCCACCACTAGAGGGACCCCAGTGCATAAGAATCTATGCATGGAGCTCTCTCTTGCAGCAGCTGCAGCAAAATGCTGTAGTTTCATGTCATGAAGTAAGAAAAGTAGGAATTCAGTGGTGGGCCTCCCCTCACTATGGGGTCCATAGTAGAGTAATGGTCTGCCTCCACAGAGACTATGTCATTGATCTCAGGTTGTAGATAATTTTCAGCAATGTGTTAAACTGGGAAATTGAAATACCAGACTGGGGTTCTCATGGGTCTGCTTGGCAGCAGTTACCCAAGTAGTTCTAGTATTGGGAATTTTCCCCACTAAATATGGCAGAAAACTGCATAGACTTTTGAGATATTATGCTAGGAAATTGATTGTCCTCAATTGGAAACCTCCCAAGATTCTATGTCTTAGTGGGTGCAAAGGGATGACTGTGTACTGCAGCTAGAGGAACCTCGCCTTTATCGTTTCTTCCAAATCTGTTTTTTGCTTCAGGCCGTTACAATATGTAATGTGATTTCAAGTGCTAGTGTTGGTGTGAATGTGTGCCAGCTATGTGCATATGGCAAACGTAGGCCAAGTTTACACTTCAGTTATTTGGTCAGTTATTTCCATCCGTTATTGTGAGCCAAAACCAGGTGTGGGTCAGAAACACAGAACAGGAGCAAATCTTTCCATTATACCCTATCTCTGAGTAGGCTTCTGTTAAAGGATCTATTAATTAATTAATAATATTTTGTGGAATATTATTAATTAATATTCATAAATAGGCGTAACCTGCTCTAGCTAGCTCCACCTATTTATTTCCTTTATTCAATCCGTTCCCTGCACTATGTGTACTGAACTGTACTATGGCGGCTACACAAAAGACAATGTATACAGTATTTTGAATAATAAAAAGATTTATTACAGAATACTAAAAGTCTACAGTCTAATTATTTAGACTATATCTATATATATTTATATTGGACTGGAGTATATAAATATATATACATGTAGCCGCACAACAATACAATGACACAATCTCAGTATAAAAACTCAACTACACTGCACAATCCCACATAATTCCACCCACAATACTAACTAAACATACATACACACACTCAGAATTACAGCAATTACAGCAGTAACCTCCCAAGCCTACTACTAACTGTCCCTAAAAGTGGTTACTTATAATACAGGGGTTATAAGGGAATGCAAGGGGTAATCTGCAGTGATAAAGGCACTGCAGGGGTCAGGAGTTTGGGGATAATTAGGGGTAACAGGGAGTTCCAGGGGTACTTAGCCAGTCTCTGTTTCTGGAGGGGCTGTTTGGCTTCCTTCCTCTGTGGTGATGAGTCCCCTCTCCTCGTGGTGGTCAAAGCTTCCCTCTGCATGTCGTGGTGAAAGCTCTGCCTAGTCCCCCAAATGCTGGACTATTTATCTATCATAGGTAGGGGGGAAGGTGTGGACAGTCCATGCTATAAAAACAGGTTTAGCATGTCACCAACTACCTGTTTGGGGTCTGCACAAAAGGGGCACTAGATATCAATCAGGTGTAATAAACCTTCACAATGCAAGTCCTTGGCCTGGAGAAGACCAACACCCGTGTTCATAGCAACCCTTGCTGTGAACAGCTGATACCAGAGGTGTGTGACAAAGGGTAGATGATCTTATCAATCCTCTGTCCTTTGATGTGCCCGAGACTGTCATCAGGGCGGCATCTCCCTCCTGCAAGTGCGCTGGTATGAGCCTCCAGGGCGATGCAGGGTCAGTTTATATGTATATAGATAAATGCATATAAAACTGGGGCATATATACATGTATCTATATACATTAGGAGCAACTGGGGGCACAATATAATATATATAGGGGGCATCATATGCATCAGAGGGCACCACATATTGGGGCATATCTGGAGACCCACAGATACATATATAGAAGGCCCATATATAGATATACATGTATATGCATGCCTAATTAAGGGGGCATGCATGCATATACATATACACACATACATACCAGCACTTCCTTCTACAGCTTCACTACTGGTTTTGGCTCACAATAACTAATTGAAATAACTGACCAAATAACTGAAGTGTGAACTTAGCCTTAGCTGTATGAATAAGCAACTTCTCATTTATTGGTAACCTTAATAGGTAAAATGATTTATCATCTATCAAATTGAACTCTTGCCATTATTTCTTGCAGGACAATTATTTTTGTCTGTTCATGATTTTCTCTTCTATACAATGCATAACTTCATGCAACTTACAGTATATAGAACTGGAGGTTTAGGATTTTGCAGCAGCCTGGTCAGGAGGCAAGAGGACCTAAGTAATAGTAGAGGCACGATAATGGTAGTAGTCCTCACAGTGGTTATGGCCCCCTCCAGGCCAAGCACATTGAAGGGAGGGGCACCCCCTTTCTTCACCTCAGGGCATACCTTGGTTTAGGGTCTCCTGCCTGGTGGTAGGTCAGGTGCCCTTTGTGTCGGTGTATTGTGGGGGTGCAAGGCAAGTAGACTGGCATGGTGGTGGCAATGACTGACTTGGTGTAAAAAAATATACAGTACTTTACCGATAATAATGTTGGCAAAGTGCAAATACACATTCTCCCATTTCTTATTATGCACATATTTCCAGAAGTAACTATGAGACGTTCTACAGTTCCTGTGGCTGCTTATTGGGTAGATAGGCCTGGTACTTTCTTTCTCTGAATGACGCTTCCATATACATCTTTCTTTCTATATAATCCAAACAAAGGGGTGCAATGCTCTCTTTCTCAATCTATCTTCTCAAAATGTTGCACTTCAATGCCCCGGTGCGGGGTTTAGTCCTTTAGCAAAACTGCAATCTTCCTCTTTTCCCCAGTCTTTATCATGCACTTTTCCCTTGATAGCCACTGTGCAATCCAGAATAATATCTCTTTGTCTCCTCAGAGGTAGGTGTTAAGGCTCTGTCTCCAATGTACCCAGCTTTCTGCTCTAATAGTTCTGGTGCTGCTTTTCCACTCAGTCTCCAACTATAGACTGATTCTAGCTAAGCAACACTCCCCTCTAAAGGAGAAGAACAGAGCAACCCCGCTTAGCATCTGTTCTCATGGGCCTACAAACCCTATCTTCAGCCTTCAGGAAGGAAATACATCACAGATCATCTAACCCTTACCCAGTGGGAGCTGGCACACTGCAATTTCAGAGACCTGTTTAGTATTAAAAAATTTAAGTTCAAAAGGATTTTCTTTTTAACATGTAAAAGTACAAACACAGCACTGATTGATCTCCATGGCTTAACTGACAGTCAAGCTGAGAAAACACAGAACATCTATCTGGTTCAGCAAATACTAGACTATTGGAATTTTGCTACTATGTGAAATTATTTTAAATATTATAAGCTCTCTATGTAAGACAAAATAAATGATATATTATCAGTTCTCTAAGAATAGGGGATAAGAGGGTGATTAATGAAGGGGTCTGGCTATTGGGACCCCTACTGATCACAAGAAGGGGCATTCTATGTCCTCCTCGTATGAATAATAACATTTTTAAGTGCCCCCTGGAGATAGCCAAGCATTGTACATGTCTAACTCCCGCAGCCCAATAGAGATGATTGGAGTGGCAAACCACATGTTCAACTCCATTCATATAGGGTAACACAAGACCCTCAGTCTAATTATTGTCGGAGGTCCTATCCTTTGAATAGGGGATACGTTTACATTTTGGGAACATTTAACCAGTTCCCAACGAACCATAGACCATAAATGTCCAGGCGGTTAGGATCTATCTCTGAACAGACTTTCTGGAACGTCCATTTAGAGATCGCAACTGCACGCTAATCGTGCAACTGCTGAGCGGGGGAGCTCACTGTCAGTGACAGCAGGGCACCCCATAGAGAAGGCAGGGACTGTTCCTCTGCGTCCCTGCTTTCTATATTGCTGATACACAGCGCTGAAGAAGTGCTGTGTATACAGATAGGAAGCACTATGCCGCTTTCTGCTCTGGCCGCTAGGGCCAGGACCCTGTAGGAGCTGCCGATTCTTCCTTAGACATCTACCAGCCCTGCAGTGAGGCTGCATGGCATAGTGTACTCTCTAGGGGCTGTATTCCCACTGTATCTGGGGATACTATGTCAGCCCCAGTTACCGGAGAAATCATCAGTAAAAGAAAAAAATGATGTTAAATGTCCCCTAGAGGTCTTGTATGACCTTATGGGGACACAAAGTGTAAAATAGAAAAAAAAAAGTGTTTTATAAAAATAAAAACTAAGAGTTTCATATTTAAAAAAAAAGAACACCCTTTCAATCATTTAAAAATTTAGAATAGAATATTTGGTATTGCCATCAGGTGTTTTGCGTCAACTCTCCTCCCAAAATACATATTATCAAGTGATCAAAAAGTCATATGTACCCCAAAATGGTACCATTGAAAGTGTCACCTCATCACGCAAAAAAACAAGCCCTCACACAAGATCATCGCCAGAAAAATAAAAAAAAAATATGGCTATAAGAAAATACATATACAGTGTACATATGGATAGCCTAGGGCAAACATGTGATGTGAAAAGCCCCTAAGAATATAATAATTACTTTTCACATGTAAAACAACACAACATTTGCTCTGTGTTATGGATGTCCAGTAATATTAGTTCATTAAACTGGGTGAACAGGATATGAGGAAAAAATACATACACAGATTATACATGGGTGATGTACATTGACTGTTCACCAGAGCAATTCCTAACTTCCTTCTCTGATCCCTTTCATCGATTAGTTGCTTACATCCACAGGATCACCTTTTGCTGAATGTTTTTTCTCGATTACACAATACTGGTCCTGCAAATCTACAAATGACCATGCCTTGTTCGAAGTTGCTCCGATGGCTCATTTTCCAATGTGAATTCACACAAACTGATTTGAGGAAATCTGCTCACTCGATTTAGTGGTGCACTCTGGGGTCACATATCTAATTTACATACAGGATGTCACTTCTATTGTGGATGGGGACAGAACTATTCTAAAGGACATAACATTGGCAGAAGTTAGATTTTCACAAGTGGAGCATCACGTAACTGAATTCCTGGAACATTGATCCACACAACTTTGGAACAGTAAGTATGTTGCACACTTCCTCCTACAAGGGCAGCAAGCCCAGGATAAGGTAACGTAGGATGGAAGTGGTAGCTGGACAACAGCAATGATGGAGGTTATAGTATTCTTTCTCTCTGTGTCTCTGCTGGACCTTTGGCTGGCAATGAGGTTCTTAGTAAATGTTTTTACAAATTCCCAGAAAGAGGGGTGCAGATATCAGATATGGTTGGTCATACCATCTCAAAGTGTGGTCAGGTCCTCTAGCATTGTTCCCTTTCACAGCAGCAAAGTCTGTTTTTACCATAAACATGCCATGCTGACCGACTCCAATGCACGGCCTTGTAGATTCTGGGCCTTCTGATTTCTCTTTCTCTGAAGCAGGGGCGTAGCTAAAGGCTCATGGGCCCTGGTGCAAGAGTTCATCTTGGGCCCCCTTTCCCTCAGTATTTTGTATGTCTTCTTATGCGGCGCAAGGGTCTTTGGGCCCCCTCAGGCTCCTGGGCCCGGTAGCGACTGCTACCTCTGCACCCCCTATAGCTACGCCCCTGCTCTGAAGCACTTTTTTGCAGCAGATGCTTCCTTGACTGTAGATTGTCTCAGAGACAAAGGTTCTCTGAGCTCAGGCCTAGCACTGAGGAGTTTACACATGCAGGTCCTCTCTCTTCCATAGCAAAGCGCAGACTCTACACTCCAAAAACTAACCAGGGGGCAGACCCAGGTCCACCTTCTGGCATCCTAAGGAAATGAGCTGGGGACTTAACCCTTAGCTGTCCATACAATGCTATATACACTCACCGGCCACTTTATTAGGTACACCATGCTAGTAACGGGTTGGACCCCCTTTTGCCTTCAGAACTGCCTCAATTCTTCGTGGCATAGATTCAACAAGGTGCTGGAAGCATTCCTCAGAGATTTTGGTCCATATTGACATGATGGCATCACACAGTTGCCGCAGATTTGTCGGCTGCACATCCATGATGCGAATCTCCCGTTCCACCACATCCCAAAGATGCTCTATTGGATTGAGATCTGGTGACTGTGGAGGCCATTTGAGTACAGTGAACTCATTGTCATGTTCAAGAAACCAGTCTGAGATGATTCCAGCTTTATGACATGGCGCATTATCCTGCTGAAAGTAGCCATCAGATGTTGGGTACATTGTGGTCATAAAGGGATGGACATGGTCAGCAACAATACTCAGGTAGGCTGTGGCGTTGCAACGATGCTCAATTGGTACCAAGGGGCCCAAAGAGTGCCAAGAAAATATTCCCCACACCATGACACCACCACCACCAGCTTGAACCGTTGATACAAGGCAGGATGGATCCATGCTTTCATGTTGTTGACGCCAAATTCTGACCCTACCATCCGAATGTCGCAGCAGAAATCGAGACTCATCAGACCAGGCAACGTTTTTCCAATCTTCTACTGTCCAATTTCGATGAGCTTGTGCAAATTGTAGCCTCAGTTTCCTGTTCTTAGTTGAAAGGAGTGGCACCCGGTGTGGTCTTCTGCTGCTGTAGCCCATCTGCCTCAAAGTTCGACGTACTGTGCGTTCAGAGATGCTCTTCTGCCTACCTTGGTTGTAACGGGTGGCAATTTGAGTCACTGTTGCCTTTCTATCAGCTCGAACCAGTCTGCCCATTCTCCTCTGACCTCTGGCATCAACAAGGCATTTCCGCCCACAGAACTGCCGCTCACTGGATGTTTTTTCTTTTTCGGACCATTCTCTGTAAACCCTAGAGATGGTTGTGCGTGAAAATCCCAGTAGATCAGCAGTTTCTGAAATACTCAGACCAGCCCTTCTGGCACCAACAACCATGCCACGTTCAAAGGCACTCAAATCACCTTTCTTCCCCATACTGATGCTCGGTTTGAACTGCAGGAGATTGTCTTGACCATGTCTACATGCCTAAATGCACTGAGTTGCCGCCATGTGATTGGCTGATTAGAAATTAAGTCTTAACGAGCAGTTGGACAGGTGTACCTAATAAAGTGGCCGGTGAGTGTATATATAATGCTATATACAAATATAGTAAATAAGAACACTTTACTTAAAAATACAAAATGACAACAATTACCCCTTTGTGGTAATCCTGTTCTGAGGTGCTGCACAGTTGTGTTCAGTGTATTATGCGGCTTTGTGGTACTTGCTAGGTCCTGGAAAATGACTTTAAGGAGTTTGTGGAGTTTGTTTATAATTATCACTTTATGTTCCTCTGGTGTCCTTCTGGTCCTGATCCTAGGCTGCACTCAGGGGCATTGCCTGTTGAGCAACTACATCTGAGATGTGTTTTGCCTAGCATGACATCCTCAGGTAAGTAGAATATCTAATGCCACATTAAAATATCATCACATGGTCCTTCACATGAGCTGACTCTTTTTGTTTTCCTTGCATAGAAACTGTCTTTCTTACCCATAACAACCAATCACAGCACAGTTTTCATCAAGGCACAAAAAGATTTGAAAGCTGAGCGGTGATTGGTTGCTATAGGTAACAAAGTTTTTTAATTCGACCCTTGTCATGAATATTCCCCATATGTCTCAATGTATTGTTAAAGACAGAAGACAAATGATATGTTCTGTATTAGTTCCAAAAATCTTGCTCATTACAAGAAAAGTCTATGGACTGTAAGACTATCAGGGATCTTCTGCCCTATGGTTTATGTCATTCTGTGTTACTAATGCAGCTTTATTTTGCTGTGTGTGATGTGTTAACAATTCCAAGGGATTCATGAAGACCCTGAACATTCCCTATTATCCCTTGTCCATGGTACTGAATAATAATAACTACACTTTATGTATATATTAAGAACTTAACTTCACATGGACCTTCTCACTCTCAGAGGAATTACATCTGGCCAGCCTCCAACTGAAAATCCCATTAATCAACGTTTAAATTACATAGTAATCAGAATATGTTGTGTATCATCAGATACATCAGATGAAAAACTTTATGAGGGGAATTTATGATGCTCTGAACTCCAAAATTCTGGAGGACATTTATTAAGACGTGCGATTTGATGCCGGTCTTAATCTCTTTGTGCTGCCGGTGGATGCGCCAAAGTAATGTTAATTTGAGGCCTCTACATAACTGGCACTTGCTACCTCTTGCCGTGCGACATGCTTTAATCTACGCCAGATCCCTTGCTGACTTAGTTTCAGATAATTTTCCACTCCAAAAACTGGCATGGAAAATGATGAATGAGATGGGCCTGGCTGCGTCCCCTTTTTTCGCCACTTTACAAAAGTGGTGTTAGCAGGAAAAGTCACAGATTTTGCCGCAAACACCTTTGCGACAAAATCTGCAATATAAATATGCCAAAAGTGATGTGAAAATGTTAAGAAATAACCCCCTATGTATTTTAAAAGTTGCAAAATAGAGCTACTTGCGTGAAAAAGTTGGCGACTTTTCCCATTTTTACTCCACTCACTCCAGTTTTGAAAAGTGGGATTGTGGGAATGGTTAGCTATGTTAGTGAGTTTAAGGCCCCTTTCACACGACAGTATTTTTTGCGGGCTCCGATCCGCATTTTTCACATGAAAAATGCGGACCCATTCATTTCTATGGGTCCGCAAAAAATACTGAGAGCATACGGTGTGCTGTCCGCATCCGTATGCCCGTTATGTAGCCCCGCAAAAAAAATAGAACATGTCCTATTCTTGTCCGCAAAACGGACAAGGATAGGCATTGTTACAATGGATCCACAAAAAAAACGGATGCCATATGGACGGCATCCTTTTTTTTGCGGATCCGCAATTTGAGGACCGCAAAACACAACGTTCGTGTGTGAGAGGCCTTATGCTGCTAAAAAAGTCCCAAATACACTCTAGTAAGGGTGTGGTGCAGAAAACTGGAGTACTGTAGCATTTCTATACAAAAGAGTAAAGTTTAATAATGCTACAAAAATTTATCTGCAATTCTGATATTGTAGTATAGACAAGGTTTAGTTAATAATATAAGTTTTATGTTAAAGAGAAAGCCCAACTTTATAATAAAAAAAAAGTATACTCAATCATTTCATCCCTGCTGTTTCCAACACTACTGCTCCATTTTTGCTAGCAATCTCATGCCATACAGTGCCTTGTGAAAGTATTCGGCCCCCTGGAACTTTTCAACCTTTTGCCACATTTCAGGCTTCAAACAAAAAGATATTACATTTTAAATTTTTGGTGAAGAATCAACAAGTGGATCACAATTGTGAAGTGGAACGAAATTTATTGGATCATTTAAACTTTTTTTGTAATAATAAAACTGAAAAGTGGGGCGTGCAAAATTATTCGGCCCCCTTGCATTAATAATTTGTTGCGCCACCTTTTGCTGCGATTACAGCTGCAAGTCGCTTGGGGTATGTCTCTATCAGTTTTGCACATCTAGAGACTGAAATTCTTGCCCATTATTCCTTGCAAAACAGCTCGAGCTCTTTGAGGTTGGATGGAGAGCGTTTGTGAACAGCAGTTTTCAGCTCTTTCCACATATTCTCAATCTAGACTTTGACTTGGCGATTCTAAGACCTGGATACATTTATTTTTGAACCATTCCATTGTAGATTTTGCTTTATGTTTGGGATCATTGTCTTGTTGGAAGATAAATCTCCATCCTAGTCTCAGGTCTTTTGCAGACTCCAACAGGTTTTCATCCAGAATGGTCCTGTATTTGGCTCCATCCATCTTCCCATCAATTTTAACCATCTTCCCTGTCCCTGCTGATGAAAAGCAGGCCCAAACCATGATGCTGCCACCACCATGTTTGACAGTGGGGATGGTGTGTTCAGGGTGATGAGCTGTGTTGCTTTTGCGCCAAACATATCGTTTTGCATTGTTTCCAAAAAGTTGGATTTTGGTTTCATCTGACCAGAGCACCTTCTTCCACATGTTTGGTGTGTCTCCCAGGTGGCTTGTGGCAAACTATAAACAAGACTTTTTATGGATATCTTTGAGAAATGGCTTTCTTCTTGCCACTCTTCCATAAAGGGCAGATTTGTGAAGTGTTCGACTGATTGTTGTCCTATGGACAGACTCTCCCACCTCAGCTGTAGATCTCTGCAGTTCATCCAGAGTGATCATGGACCTCTTGGCTGCATCTCTGATCAGTCTTCTCCTTGTTTGAGATGAAAGTTTAGAAGGACGGCCGGGTCTTGGTAGATTTGCAGTGGTCTGATACTCCTTCCATTTCAATATGATCGCTTGCACAGTGCTCCTTGGGATGTTTAAAGCTTGGGAAATCTTTTGGTATCCAAATCCAGCTTTAAACTTCTCCACAACAGTATCACGGACCTGCCTGGTGTGTTCCTTGGTCTTCATGATGCAGAACCCTGAGACTATCACAGAGCAGGTGCATTTATACGGAGACTTGATTACACACAGGTTTATACAGATTCTATTTATCTTCATCAGTCATTTAGGACAACATTGGATCATTCAGAGATCCTCAATGAACTTCTGGAGTGAGTTTTCTGAACTGAAAGTAAATGGGCCGAATAATTTTGCACGCCCCACTTTTCAGTTTTATTATTACAAAAAAAGTTTAAATGATCCAATAAATTTTGTTCCACTTCGCAATTGTGACCCACTTGTTGTTGATTCTTCACCAAAAATTTAAAATGTAATATCTTTTTGTTTGAAGCCTGAAATGTGGCATAAGGTTGAAAAGTTCCAGGGGGCCGACTACTTTCGCAAGGCACTGTATGCTGCTAAAACCAGTGATTGGCTGAAGCAGTGTATTGTATATAAAGGCACATCATTGCAGCATTCAAGAAGAGGAAATCATCATGGCTGTGGTGGTGGGGGAATCGGATAGGCAGCACTGGATGCAGCAGGGGTTGAGATGAGTGAGTATACAAGTTTTATCTTTACAGTTCCCTGTAAGATATGAAGCTTGAAAACACACATCTTAAATCACATATTTGATAATGACGTTTCTCAAGTCTACAAATCAAAATTTTGTATTTTCATGACGATTGCTGGCTTTTTTCTGCCTGCTTTTTTACTCTAATTTTTTGGATATATTTTTCTTGTTAAACAGCATTTCCTCCTAAAATAAAAAAATAAAAAAAAGATCCCAGGAAAAGGCCTTGACTTGTCAGGCTACTGTATGTAACATTTTTATACACTGCAATATATTGAGCTCTGAGTTAGATCTTAGTCCCCTAAACGATGTGGCAGGAAAACCACTAATGGCTGCCATTACAGCTGTGTATGCTTTCCTTAAACCGTGAACAGAATGCTTATGTTTTTCTCTGAGTATTAGTCGTCACTATGGTGTTGGACACAATTCTGCAGCACAATAAAATGTGGTAGAACAAATACACCAAAAGGTAAGATAAATAATTTCAAACATGAGATAGCAGTATGGAATGCTGCATCTGTGACTATAAACTGTGGAACCCCTGTGCAAGATTGGTTTTAAGGTGTGGGAAATTGGGTAAATGTCACATCCTAGTGTACCCCCCAAAAGTGGACTTTCAAAAGCAACCTTAGAGTGGAACAGATAAACCTTCAATGCCCTAGAGCACCAGGGACCTTTTTTCATTAACCAATTCAAAGTCCACCTAGACCACCAAGGACTGTTAAAAAGTTCTGTATTCAGGCATTGAATTGTAGTATGCAGTATTGTGGAAACATTGCAAGGGCGCATTATTTGGAACTGTAACCTAAATATAACCTCAATAACCTAAATACCTAAATGTGGCCACTTTTTTCTCTAAAACCAGATATCCCCCTAAGATTAACTTTTTCTGAGAGCATGCTTTTAAGTTTAATCATGCATTTTGAATATATATTTCTATATTGTCACATTCTATAATTTGGTAATAGCCTACTAGCCACAACAGGAGAACAATCACTTAGAAGGATCTTATGACCCGTAAGTGGTATACGTGGCTGCCCCCTCAGGAATGGCGGAAGGAGCAGAAACAGAAATAACATTGGACAGAGGATTTTACTGAACACAAATGGGGCAATAAGCTTGGCTATTACAACAGTCTTACAAGAAGCAATAGGCTTATTGGTTTGAGTCTCATATGGGATAACAAGCATATGGTTACAGATCCTCACACACAGACTTACTGGAGAGGCAATAGGCTTGGTAAATGTACTGCCTTAAAGTGTCATGCAACATTGCTGTAGCTGCTTTCTAGGCTATGGCAAAGTCTCTTTGTGGTGTGCGACTACACAATTTGAACTTCCAGGTCGTAGTACATGTCTCTATCCTCTTAATTCTCCATGCACACTCTGCTTGTCTCTTATCAGATGCAGTATTTCTATCTATGAAACACAAAACAATAGGCTAGCATATGGCCCCATTGTCTGATAGGTGCAGGTCCCACCTCTGGGACCCACACCTACATCGAAAACGGATCTCTGAAGGTTGTGGAGGGCTCACCTCACATGCGCCCTCTATTCATTTCTATGGGGCTGCTGAAAACACTGGCTTGGCTACAGTATTTCCATTGACCCCCTAGAAATGAATAGAAGTCGTGGCCGTGGCAGCATGGTGTGCTCTCATTAACTTTTTTAGGGAGTGCTTGGCGGTGGCAGACCCCGGAAAAGTCGGGGTCCTCCGACCGCCACCATCCTGCTCCATTCCTGATATAGGTGCGAATCCCAGCGGTGGGACCTGCACCGCTCAGACAATGGGGGCATATCGCATGTCTGAAATGGGAATATCCCTTTAATATTCTAGGACTCCCCCTTATTACCTACTGTGTACTAATAACATGCACTAGTGTCAAATTAATCAGCAAATTAATCCCAAACCAAGGGACAAAAGTATAAAATATATTTAAAGCAATAGTGTTCACATTTTTTGAAGACCAGCTATAACGTGAATCCAGTATTTCTCCTACCCTCAAGAAAGCAGAAAGCCTTTTAAGCACTGGATTTTCTGATATTTTCTCCTGTTTATTTTATAACTATTTAGTTGTTTATGTGTAAACTTATTTTGTCTCATTTTTACTTATGTGAAAACTGTACCTTTAAAGCACAATGAAAGCTTAAAACTTTAATATGATTAGTCCTTGTGAGTGCTGAAAGAATCCATAGCCTTTCAAAGAGTGTTTAACCATTTGACTGCTGGAGATCAGCATGTAAGTTTTCACTAGCGATTTGACCGCCAGAATTCGATATTTGGTTATGGCATGTTTTTGGGACATGTAGACTGAGTGGAAAGTGAATGCAAGAGTGATTTGTGGTAGGCTGACCCTTTGCAGCCATGCCAAAATCACGTACTAGGATGGTGCATATGTGTTAGGATTATTTTCAGGCCAGATATTGGGAATAAGCTTTCATAGGAATGTTTGTTCCTCAAAATTGGTGCATGTAATTGTTCATCAGATCAGCTAGAGGGGATGGCTGTGGATGTAGTGCTTCTGGATTTTGCAAAGGCTATTGATACCATCCTTCACAGATGTTTAATAGGTAAAGTAAGGTCTATAGGCTTGGAAGTTTGTAATTGGATTGAAAACTGGCTGAAGGACCATATCCAGAGAGTTGTGGTATGATTCCCTTGGATTATAAGTGGTGTACCCCAAGGTTCAGTGCTGGGTCCTCTGTTATTTAATTTATTTATTAATGATATTGAGGATGGGATTAATAGCACAATTTCTATTTTTGCAGATGACACTAAGCTATGTAGTACTGTACAGTCTATGAAAGATGTCCATAAAATACAAGCTTACTTGGACACTCTGAGTGATTGGGCATCAACTTGGCAAATGAGGTCCAATGTGGATAAATGTAAAGTTATGCATCTTGGTAGTAATAATTTCCATGCTTCTAAGGCCACCAGGATATCGTCATGCATTAAACGAGGCATGGACTCGCGGGTTTGGGATGTAATACTACCACTTTACAAAGCGTTAGTGTGGCCTCATCTGGAATATGCAGTTCAGTTCCTGGCACCAGTCCATAAAAAGGACGCACTGCAACTGAAAAAATACAGAGAGCGACTAAACTGATAAAGGGCCTGGAGGGTCTTAGTTATGAAGAAAGATTAATAAATTACTTTTATTTAGTCTTGAGAAGAGACATCTAAGGGGGGCATGATTAACCTATAAAAATATATTAATGGGCCATACAAAAAATACGGAGAAAAACTGTTCTATGTAAAATACCCTCAAAAGACAAGGGGGCACTGCCTCCAAGTGGAGAAGAAAAAGTTTAGTCTCCAGAAGCGTGAAAGCTTCTTTACTGTAAGAACTGTGAATCTGTGGAATAGCCTTCCTCAGGACATGGTCACAGCAGGAACAGTGGACAGTTTTAAAAAGTGTTTAGATGAGTTCTTGAACGTAAATGACGCATTTTTCACTTCATAGTTGTGGAACGCATCTGCGCTCCATCTGATCACATGATCGGGACTGGATGACGTCACTTCCGCTTCCGGTCCCGAGGTGGAAAGCATTCTGCGTTCCAAAGTAGCGTTTTGACGGGATGCTGGTATGCAAACAATGCTGTAAGCCTTTAGATACCGATATGTTACTAAGGGGATCTAAGTGAGTGTTTTTGGGGCTATGAGACCTTTGTTTTGGAGGCAATTTTAACTATTTCAACCTGGGGGAGTCACTTTGAGATGAGGGGCGGACCCCTGAAGGATGGAACACTATTTAAGGCCCCACTTTTGAACTATGATGGGAGTCCATCACTACATGGCATATATCTGAGCCATCCTCTCTATCTGTATGAAGTGCATCTGAGCCATGTATTCATCTGGCCCATACAGTGCCTTGCGAAAGTATTTGGCACTCTGGAACTTTTCAACCTTTTGCCACATTACAGGCTTCAAACAAAAAGATATTACATTTTAAATTTTTGGTGAAGAATCAACAACAAGTGGGTCACAATTGTGAAGTGGAACAAAATTTATTGGATCATTTAAACTTTTTTGTAATAATAAAACTGAAAAGTGGGGCATGCAAAATTATTCGGCCCCCTTGCATTAATATTCGGCCCCTTTGTTGCACCACCTTTTGCTGCGATTGCAGCTGCAAGTCGCTTGGGGTATGTCTCTATCAGTTTTGCACATCTAGAGACTGAAATTCTTGCCCATTCTTCCTTGCAAAACAGCTCGAGCTCTTTGAGGTTGGATGGAGAGCGTTTGTGAACAGCAGTTTTCAGCTCTTTCCACATATTCTCAATTGGATTAAGGTCTGGACTTTGACTTGGCCATTCTAAGACCTGGATACGTTTATTTTTGAACCATTCCATTGTAGATTTTGCTTTATGTTTGGGATCATTGTCTTGTTGGAAGATAAATCTCTGTTCTAGTCTCAGGTCTTTTGCAGACTCCAACAGGTTTTCATCCAGAATGGTCCTGTATTTGGCTCCATCCATCTTCCCATCAATTTTTACCATCTTCCCTGTCCATTCTGATGAAAAGCAGGCCCAAACCATGATGCTGCCACCAGTGGGGGTGGTGTGTTCAGGGTGATGAGCTGTGTTGCTTTTATGCCAAACATATCGTTTTGCATTGTTTCCAAAAAGTTGGATTTTGGTTTGATCTGACCAGAGCACCTTCTTCCACATGTTTGGTGTGTCTCCCAGGTGGCTTGTGGCAAACTGTAAACAAGACTTTTTATGGATATCTTTGAGAAATGTCTTTCTTCTTGCCACTCTTCCATAAAGGCCAGATTTGTGAAGTGTTCAACTGATTGTTGTCCTATGGACAGACTCTTCCACCTCAGCTGTAGATCTCTGCAGTTCATCCAGAGTGATCATGGGCCTCTTGGCTGCATCTCTGATCAGTCTTCTCCTTGTTTCAGATGAAAGTTTACAGGGATGGCCGGGTCTTGGTAGATTTGCAGTGGTCTGATACTCCTTCCATTTCAATATGATCGCTTGCACAGTGCTCCTTGGGATGTTTAAAGCTTGGGAAATCTTTTGGTATCCAAATCCGGCTTTAAACTTCTCCACAACAGTATCACGGACCTGCCTGGTGTGTTCCTGGGTCTTCATGATGCAGAACCCTGAGACTATCACAGAGCAGGTGCATTTATATGGAGACTTGATTACACACAGGTGGATTCTATTTATCTTCATCAGTCATTTAGGACAACATTGGATCATTCAGAGATCCTCAATGAACTTCTGGAGTGAGTTTTCTTAACTAAAGGTAAATGGGCCAAATAATTTTGCACACCCAACTTTTCAGTTTTATTATTACAAAAAAAGTTTAAATGATCCAATAAATTTCTTCCACTTCACAATTGTGACCCACTGGTTGTTGATTCTTCACCAAAAATTTAAAATGTTATATCTTTTTGTTTGAAGCCTGAAATGTGGCAAAAGGTTGAAAAGTTCCAGGGGGCCGAATACTTTCGCAAGGCACTGTATCTAGCTAGTCCTTGATCGGGAGGGCAACGTCCATTTGGAATATATTTTCTATCGTTTCCCAGAACTGAAGAAAGTTTGTTGCCCTGATGAACCAGTGTAAATACTGGGGAAACGCAGCGTTGGGATGATCACAACTTTTATGGAACTTTATGTTCATACAGCTTAAGTGCCACAGAAGAGAAACTGTCCACCCTGGGCACTGAACTGTTATCATAGAGGGACCACACTACAGTGAGGGTAATATTAGGGTTGTGGAAGGGTTTAGCCACCGAGAGGTGGGGTCGCCCCTTTCGGGGCGGGTGCACTGCCTGTAGGCAGGGATAGCGTTAGGGTCAACTGAGGGTGAGTGATCGTGTCCCTGAGAATACTGATTAAAGCACCCAAATGTGAAGGACATCTAATCGTGAGTAGAAGGGATAATCCTGTCCCCACCTCTCTTCCACAGCTACCTTTCACTGTTTATCTCATGTTACCTTATCCCTCGAGTGATTAATTATTTCTATTTATGTTTAGAGGGGTGTTTCGTGTGTAGATTTTTATATGATCTATTAAAAGTTATATTTTAATTGGGGAGGATTTTTTTGTTTGAGTTTGATGACATTAATGATTATGAAAATGTATAGAAATCTGAATCTCATTTCCTTCTAGGATTCGCGTCCCCACCTATCCCTTGGTTGAACTTGATGGACTTATGTCTTTTTTTCAACCGTATTAACTACAGTATATTAAATGAGTATGTTTTATTGGTTGATTGTACTATTTCTACAGCATAAAAGGTGCTTAATTATTGGCAGCACATCACCCTGTGTAATCGTAGTCAGAGTCAGAGTGGGGCAGGAATGATCATGGTACTAATTGTTCCTCCCCCATATAACATTGGCCAGTGTATTAGGCTAATGTAAGTAAGCGCATATTGACATTTTTTCATCAGTCGTTGCTTGTCCAGCCCAAACTTCAAGTATTGTAATAGTACCCTAACTTCAATGTATTAGAAATGCATCAATAGCTGTCTTTTTTATTGGAATCATTTCAATTACCATAGGAATTTATCCAATCCTTCAAATGACTTGCTTGAATGTTTTGTTGATAAACTTACTGTTCTTCATTTCCTGTGGACAATAGGTCAAGGGATAGGCTGTGAGAAAACTTCACCATGTAATCTACCATCAATACACCTCGCCCAGAATACCATAGAAGGCCTTTATTGGCCTTTTTTGGCAGGTTGGGAGTCACAAAGGTCCAGATTCATAAACATCCTCGTTATTTAAAGATGAACATGCAAGAAGAGCCAAATTCTGTTTAGGGAAAAAAGTGGTTTATTTTGGCCAGTGCAAGCGGAAACAATAATTAAACCCAGACACGTTAGTATAGAAAAGGAATTAGAGCACAACATGGAGAAAATTTACTTTATTTTTAAAGTAAACTTCTGTTTGATTGAGTAGGTCAGAGCCAGAAATTACAAATATAACATGCTGCTATACTGTATGGCAAATAACCACTAATGTTACACAATAAAACATTTTCTTTTCAACAAATCCTACAGTATATTCATAGAGACCTGGGAAATAATCATCCATTCCCCTAATGTCATAATGGCATCACTGCTGTCATTTTCTGAGGCTGCCTAGTTGTCTTTGGAGAGCTTTATACTTTCTCATAAATTCCTCCTGCCTGTGACAGTGCTTAATAGGAACCCAATAGAGATGAGCGAACGTGCTCGAAACGAGCACTGTACCGCTCGGCTCCCCTGCGCTCGCATGGGCGCAGGCAGCCACTTCCGTCCTCCTGAGGAAGACGGAGGCGGCTGCCGGCGCCCATGCGAACGCAGGGGAGCCGAGCGGTACAGTGCTCGTTTCGAGCACGTTTGCTCATCTCTAGAACCCAACCCTCATATGTGAATATAAAAGTAATCTATCCAGCAAAAAAGTGAATCATAGAAAGCAGGTCAAATTGCATCTCAAGTGGTCTCTGTGTACATCATCATAGTGAATGAACCTATTGTGGTACACATCTAAATACAGTTATTGGGTATTCAAATGTATACTCCCCATATAAAGCCCAGTAGAGGGCAGAATTAAAGGGCATCTGTCAGCAGCTAAACTTGATGTTAAGGCTCACTTGCGCAAAATTTTGCAACTTTTTGAATTTCACTCCAGAACGAGGATCAAGGAAAACTGGAGGATATACTGTAGACAAAAGTGTTAGTTCTAAGGATAAGACAAATTTATCAAGTAAACATAAGACATTTGATAAATGTGGCATTAAGTACGCCAACGCAGACTCAAGCAAAACTGACTTCAAATTTTCCCCTCATGATAAATTCCCCCCACAGAGTTTATTTCGATTCCAACAAGTCCTTCTTGGTGTGTTTTTTGTCAATCAGTGTATATACACTACATATTGGAAACACTCCAGATGGATAATTATAGAAAAGCTTGATTAATGATTGCTTAGAGAACCTGTAACTATGAGAATGCATCACAACCTTCAGGCAGCGTGTTATAGTTCAGGAGGTTTTTGGGAATGAATTCAGTATAAGGGCTCATGCACATCAGCGTGTGTGCCCCGTGCCTTTGCTGTGGGGCTGGTCCACACTGCAAAAAAATAGAACATGTTCTATTTTTTTGAGGTGTGGAGGCACGAACCAAAATCTCACGGAAGGGGTTTAGGCTTTAATGCGTTCCTGTCAGGTAGAATATACATTACAACAAACAGATAATAATTACCAGATAATTTTTTCAGCCTATTGACCCTAGCAAATTACATCCATGTAGAGGATGTATCTGAAATTAAAGAATGGAGATACATTGATCTGCTTGGCGATATCGGCCATACATGTACATGCACAGTGGATACTGGGAATTTAAAGATGGCACCAGCTCAGGAGTTAAGCCAGTGCCATAGCCGGTGAGTGACAAGTGCAGGCAGTGTCCGTGATTGGCGATACTTCCAATCATGAACACTTGACCTCTCAGATGCTGTGGTCAGTAGCGATAAAGGGAGTTAGAGGGAGGGGGCCGATCAGTTGTTATGACTGCCTGGGGCCTTGTGAAGGCCCCCGGGCCTGTCATTCCAATCTTTCTATTAAGCCTTGTCTGCTGTAGGTCATAATAGGAAGCTGTCACAAGCACCACAGATACCATTGAATAATTGCATGTTCAAGTCCCCTAGGGTAAGAAATTAATGTTAAGAATATAAAAAAAATCTAAATTATTAAAAATTCTGTTTACCCTCCCTTTCCCAAATAGTATATATATATATATATATATATATATATATATATATATATATATATATAACACCGTATTTTTCACTTTATAAGACGCACTTTTTCCCCCTTAAGGTGGGGGGAAAAAGTCAGTGCGTCTTATAAAGCGAACCTGCCCAGAAACATGGCTGCAGTACGGGCGGGCGGAGTGAGGACCCAGCATGCGTGCGGCGCAGGGTGTGAGAAGTGAGCGCAGGCACCGCACCGCACATATCAGGAGGCGGAGCGCACTGTTGAAAAAGATGGCAGCACCGCTCACCACTAGTGCTGACTTTGCTGGGGCTCGGCTCTGCTCTTCAGCGGCAGGCAGGCTGGCAGCACATTGCTAGTGGCACGCTCTAGGAGAAGTGTGGGACAGGCGGCAGCCATTGAAGCTGAATGCAGCCAGCCTGCAAGTCTTGTCCTCTGCAGCCGGGATCCCGCTCCAAGGCAGAGGAGGAGCGATTCGCCCTCTCCACTGCCACTCTGCATGTTGAGCTGATGTTGGTGAGCGCCGGCGAACTGCTGCTTCAACCAATCAGCTCTGTCAGTGTCTCGCCCAGCCACTCGCTGCTGCCGTAAGATAAGAGGAAGGAGGGAGGGAGTGTTACTGACCCTCTGATCCCCTGAGTCAGCAGTGCTTTCCTTTGGGACTCCTGGACTGTCTACACCTAAAGTTCCTGGGTAAGTGACAGCCAGGATATGAAGGGAAGCTCAGGATCCTAAATATGCATGAAATAAGACTATTAAGCCTCGCGTTCATAGGAATACACCCATGTACTGCAGTACATGGGTATATTCTTAAGGATTAGGGGGTTATAGTCACATTTAATATAAACACTGTCCAGGGTCTGTACTATTATCGACCTGAGTGTTTTTATTAAATGTGACTATAACCCCCCTCATCCATAGGAATACATCTGTGTACTGCAGTACATGGGTGCATTTCTATGGATGAGGGAGGTTATAGTCATATTTAATATAAACACTATTCAGAGTGTTAAATTTGACCATAACCCCCTTCATCCATAGGAATATACCCATGTACTGCACATATTTTAGCACACCTTTTAGTTCCAAATATTTTTTCTTTTTTCCTTGTCTAAACCCTAGGTGCGTCTTATCATCAGGTGCGTCTTATGAAGCGAAAAATACGGTATATATACTACTTTTTCATCACATCATCAAATGTGCATGCACATGTATTTTGCATTATATATATATTAAACAAAAACAAACGTTCGCTGCAATGGAAAACCAACAAATTAAAAAACTATCCTACCCTGTAAACAATGTAACAGAGAAAACTAAAATAGAAATGCCTAAATCATCATTTTGAAATGATCAAAAAGTCATATGTATGTGCTCACTCTGCGCAAAAACAAGCCCTTACACACAGCTCTGTAGATGGCAATTTAAAAAATTATATAGGTGTGAGAACATGGAGATGCAAAGATAATATTTTTCTCTAAAATTTTTAGTTTATTATCGCTTTAACCCTTTCTACCCTGGAGGGTTTTTTTTCCCGTTTTCGTTTTGCACTCCCTGCATTCACACAGCCATAACTTTTTTATTTTTCTGTTTACATATCTGTATGAAGGCTTGTTTTTTGCAGGACAAGTTGTACTTTCCAATGCCACCATTTAATATTGCATATGATGTAGTGACAAGCGGGAAAAAAATTCCAAATTGGATGAAATTGCAAAAAAACGCAATTCTGCCACGGTTTTACGGGTTTTTTATTTACGGCGTTCAATGTTCATTAAAATTGACCAGTGACTTTCATTCTACTGGTCAGTACGAATCTGGCGATATCTAATATGCATAGTTTTTCTTGCGTTTTGATAGTGATAAAATAATTATAATGTTGGAAATTGTTTTTTTTGTCATATTTTGACCCCTATAACTTTTTCGTATTTATGTGTACGGAGCTGTATGGGGGGGCTCATTTTTTTGCGGGGCGATCTGAACTTTTTATTGATACCATTCTGGGGTGTGTATGACTTTTTGATCGATTTTTATTTATTACGTGAATCCGCCAATTTAACGCTTTTTTCCGTTTAGCTGTTTTCCATATGGGAAAGAAATTTTTATATTTTTATAATATGGGCGTTTTCGCACATGGCGATACCCATGATGTGTATTTTTTTATTTTTTTAATACTTTTATTTTTATTTTCGGGAAAGGGGGGGTGATTTGAACTTTTACGTTTTTTATTTTTATTTTTTTAAAAAAAACTTTATTTAATTTTTTTTACACTTTTTTATAGTTCCCATAGGGAAATATAACAAGCAATCATTTGATTGCTTGTATCATAGACTCCAATGCATTGAGGATTTTAATGCTTTCCTATGGAGCCCTATTACACAGAAGAGCTCCATAGGAAAGCCTATGCAGCAGCCTCCTGTCATTCACTATGACAGGGGCTGCTGCAGGCACGCTCCGGCTCCTCCGAACGCCACACGGGGGAGCCGGAGCAACACCAGAAGCGCACTTCCGGTGTTTGCCGCCTTCGGGTGCCGTGGTCAGGATTGACCTTGGCATCCGAGGGGTTAAATCGGCATTACTGCCGGTCGCGGACATGAGCCGCGGGTGACTGCTGTATGAATCAGAATTCCACCCGCGGCCATGACGCCCGCTGTCCTCAGGAGTGGGTGCCATGTTTAAAGACCCGACCAGCACCGTACTAGTACGGTGCTGGTCGGGAAGGGGTTAATCATACTGAACCGCAGAATAAAGTTGTTATGTCATTTTCAGCAGATAGGGAATGCCTAAATATAAAACCCAAAAAACGATGGCAACACATATTCTGGGTGCCAGAATATGGCAACACAAAGTAAGTATTTTTTCCAAAGTTTTTTTCTTTTCTTAAAGTAGAAAAGCATAAGAGATATATGAATTTTGTAAACAATGGTGAAATTACAGGTTTTTAACCCCTTCACAACATCCACTGTACATGTATGGCAAATGTTGGGTCTTAAAGATGGCGCCTGCTTCATACAGCAGATACCTGCAGCTAATGTCCGTGATTGGCGGTAATGCCGACTGCGGACATTTAACCCCTCAAATGCTGTTGTAATATGTGACTATGGTGTCTGAGAGGGCTAAATCCCAGAAGCGCACGCTTCTGGGGTAAGAAACACTCCCCCCCCCCAGCGGAGATCGTGGAAGATGTTCCTTTATAGTAATGAGCCTGAGTCTGTACTAGGCTTCCAGGCTCATTACTTGTATATTACAGTTCAGGCCAGAAGGTGACAGCACTGAACTGTAATATAGCGATTTCTGTATAGAATAATGGAGCAAATTCCATTATCCTAACCTAAATTGCAATTTGATGATTGCAAGTTGGGGTCCAATTGGAGACCTAACAAGAAGTAAAAAAAAAGTTTGGAAAAATATGAAAAAGTATAACAGTTCAAATCACCCGCTTTTCCCCAAAATCAAAATAAACAATTAAAAAAAGTTTTGAAAATATTAAATATAAAAATATAAAAATTAATTTCACCTCTCTTTCCTTAAAATCAAAATAAAGAAACAAAAAAAAGAACATCATGGGCATCGACGCGTGCAAAAGCGACCACACTATTAAAGTATAAAAAAATTATCCCATACATGAATGGCATAACAGAAAAAAAATGGCCGTTTCGCCATTTGTCATCACTTCCCCAAAAAATGTAATAAAGAATGATCAAAAAGTCACGTACAGCAAAAAATGAGGCCTCACACATCTCCATAGACATATCTATATGATCAGAATATGGGGATGGGGATGACAAGAAAAAATACATTTTTTCAAAAGTTTTTTTTCCCCAGTATTAAAATGCAAGAAAAACGATACCAGTGTGGTCATAATCATGCTCTTCATTCTTCAAGTCAGTATTAGGGCTTGTTCACATGACCGTATGTATTTTGCGGTCCGCAAAAACAGATCCGCAAAATACATATGGTCTTAAAAAAAAAAAAACGGAACGGACACGGAAAGAAAATACGTTCGTGTGAATGAGCCCTAAGTCAGTTTTACCACATAGTGAATGCTGTAAAAAGAAAACCGTGGAGAAATTGCGTTTTTTTCCCCAATTCCACCCCATTTGGAATTTTTTTTACAGCCTTCCTCTATGTTATATGCCATATGAAATGGTAGCATTAAAAAGTACAACTTGTCCCGCAAAAAGCAAGCCTTCATACAACTATGTGAACTGAAAAATAAAAAAAGTTATGGCTCCGGGAAGGCAGGGAGCGAAAACAAAAACACAAAAGCAGAAAATGGTTGTGGCAGGAAGGGGTAAATCATTGTCAGCCCACAAATAATTTTTCCTTATTTTTGAATAAATGATATGACAATAGTGCCATTAAATATACAGGTGGTAAATGTCACCATTAACCCTTTCCTGACAGAGCAATTTTCCATTTTTCAATCCCTGCTTCCTGGAGCCACAACTTTTTCTCTTTTATGTTCATATAGTCATATAAGCATTTTTTTTGCGGGACAAATTGGACTTTCTAATGGCACCGTTTAATATTGCATAGGATGTAGTGGAAAGCTGGAAAAAAAATTCCAAATTGAGCACAGTTTTATGTGTTTTTATTTTATGGCATTCACTATGGCTCTTCATTCTCCAGGTCAGTACAATTTAAAAAAAAATAAAAACTTTTGAAGAAATTTTTATCTTTTATTGCCATATTCTGACCCCCATAACTTTTTTATAGTTATGCCTACGGAGCTGTGCGCAGGCTCATTTTTTATGGGACGATCTGTAGTTTGTTTGTTTTTATACCATTTTGGGGTATGTATGACTTTTTGATAACTTTTTATTAATTTGTTTTGGGAGGTGAAGTGATATCAATATTGGCCATTTTTATTTATTTTCTGTTACATCAGTAACTGTATGGGATAATTTTTAGATATTTTAATAGTATGGGCATTTTTGCATGCTGCAGTGTTCATGATGTTTATTTTTTTTATTGAATTTTATTTTGGGGAAAGGTGGGTGATTAGAATTTTGATATTTTTTTATATTTTTAAAACTTTTTTTTTTTTTTTTACTATTTTTGACCTCAAATGCAATCATCAGATTAATATAACATTATCCATTATCCTATACATAGATCACTATATTACAATTCAGTGCTGCCACCTGTTGGCCTAAATTGTAATATGCAATTCATGAGCCTAGAAGCCTAGTACAGGCTCTGGCTCATTACTTTCATGGAACACATTCCTGATCTCCATCTGCGGGAGACATTCCTGTCCAGCAAGCCCATACTTCTGGGTTTTTGACCTCTCAGATGCCTTGGTCACATGCCAATCACGGACATATGGTACAGGTATCTGCCGTTGAGCAGGCGCCATCTTTAAAGACCCAGGAAGGGAGGAGGGTTAAAAATACAACTTGTTGGGCAGAAAACAAGCCCTCGCATAGCTATGAGAATGGAAAAATAAAATATGGCTCTTGAAAGATGGAGAGGAAAAACAAAAGTGAAAACATGAAAACGGTTTATGGTGCTAAAGGATTAAAGCTAAGATAGGGTATTTAACTTTTGGTGTTATAGCTATGTAGAAATATTTAACATCATTATACACGCGAAGATTAGAGGATAACTTCTGGGTTAAATATTTATTGAACATGATATCATAAGCCATAGCTTGAGAAAATGAGCTGTATTTTTTTCCTGCTTCTGACCCCCTGAATAAGATTCCATACTTTAAATGACGACCCTATCTGGGTGTGGGTTTTTAATTCAAAATATAATCACAGCTTGCTAGATTAGCCTATACACCCTACTTGACCCAGATACAAAGTGGACTTGTTTGTCCAATAGTTAAAATATAACTTTTATTTATTGCTCCTAAAATAAACAGTAAGTAGTCCATATTAAAAACCCTGCTGTCACTGACTGCGACTCTATTTATACCTATAGTGTAACGGTGATGCTGGACGTGTGCACTATTCCCAGCCCACCACACTTGCTGTTTGTATAAAGCCTCTTTCACACGAACGTATTTTTTGCGGACTTCGATCCGCATTTTTCACATGAAAAATGCGGACCCATTCATTTCTATGGGTCCGCAAAAAATGCGGACAGCACACCGTGTGCTGTCCGCATCCGTTGCTCCGTTCCGTAGCCCGCAAAAAAAAATAGAGCATGTCCTATTCTTGTCCGTATTACGGACAAGAATAGTACTGTTCTATTAGGGGCCAGCTGTTCTGTTCCGCAAAATACGGAATGCACACGGATGCCATCCGTTGTTTTTGCAGCTCCGCAATTTGCGGACCGCAAAACACAACGTTCGTGTGAAAGTAGCCTAAAGCTGAGGCTTGTCCAGTTACATTCACTGGCAAGAGAACCTCCACACACCATCAGACATTCATTACTGCAGACTGATTGTCTATTAAGGTGCTATACTAACCAGCATACAGCTAAAGCAGTCTTTAAAACCTAGCTCTGCCCCCCGACATGTTTCACCAGCAACGCTGACTTCCTCAAGGGTAATGGGCAGACTTAATCCACTTATTAATCGCAAAGTGCCAATACAGCAATTTACCCTGAATACTACAGTCCAGTATAGTATATCTTCCATGTACTTTATCAGTTAGCTATAATAGCCTGCCTACATTCACTGCGCTGCCTGTGCTGTTCACAGTGCGTCCTGCGCTGATGAGTGGCAGGAAAGGTCTAAGGCATATTGGTACACCATAGACTTTTTCCATGGGGCAGAACCTATGGCATGGGCACCTCCGGAACCCATGCCATAGGTTCGCCACCACTGTCCTGGAACATGTGACTGGTCTAGGACAGTGGTGACACACAGGTTACCGGCTGGGGTTCCTGGAGTCAGACCCCAGGCACTCCATTTAAATAATTAGAAATCCCCATGAGTCTGACAGAAAAGAAAGAAAACATTTTGGGGTAGACTGAGAAAAAAACATCTTTAAGGCCTCTTTCACACGACAGTATATTTTGCGGGCTCCGATCCGCATTTTTTGCTGATAAAATGCGGACCCATTAATTTCTATGGGTCAGCAAAAAATACTGACAGCACACTGTGTGCTGTCCGCATCCGTATGTCCGTTCCGTAGCCCCGCAAAAAAAATAGAACATGTCCTATTCTTGTCCGTTTTGCGGACAAGGATAGGCATTGTTACAATGGATCCGCAAAAAAACCGGATGCCATACGGACGTCATCCGTTTTTTTTGCGGATCCGCGATTTGCTGACCGCAAAACACAACGTTCGTGTGAAAGTAGCCTAAAACATAGCATTTCAAAGGCAAACCTTTTACTCTGGCATGAAGGCCATATACACCCCCAGCCATAAAAGAGTTAAATAACCATTGCTTTACCATACCTCCCAAGTGTCCCTCTTTTGGAGGGACAGTCCCTCTTTTTGACCCAAGTCCCTCTGTCCCTCTTTTATCCTTAAATGTCCCTCTTTTTCACCTGGAGGATTAATGCATAAATGTGCATTAATACATTTACTATATTGCTCCTTACTAATGTGTCTATATGGTTTCTACCTATAAATTAGACCAGAATTTCATTATTTGGTGCAATTTGGACCTTAAAATATCTATAATCTGATGATTTATGTGCTAATATTTATATGAACAATGAAGGGCAAGAAAAGAAATTGCGCAGGGGCTGTAGTAATTATGCGTCGGGTGGAGTTAGAGGTGTGGCCTAGTATAAAAAAAACCTGCCATGATGCACGCCGCACACATTGTCCCTCTTTGCAATTTTCAAAAGTTGGGAGGTATGCTTTACTAGCACAGTGATTCTATTATACTGTATTTATATAGTTTTCTATTTATGTGCCTTGTACTGCTGGTTAGACGAGTGTTATTAGAACAAAACACAATTATTTTTTTAACTACCAGCCTGGCTGCATAGGCCTATAGGAGAATGATCTAGTATTAGAAGCAAAATAATCAGTAGCCATCTTTTAGAGGGCATCATTTGCAAATGTAACTTTAATTTTAATAATGTCTTTCAGAGACATAAGGCAAAAAGAATTTTACATCATTATTTCCTTCATGCTATATGATGGCTATATCTGTCATATACACATGTATGTATGGGGCGGGCTTTCTAGCTGAGCATTCACTATACATGGCTGCAGTGTCGGTCTGGGTTACCTAAGGAGCACCAGTGAAATTTATTTGGGGGGCCTACTATATGGATACAGTCAAATATTTCCTGCTCACACAGCAGCAGCAGACAGCAGCAAGATGCTACAACATGATTGATTATGGGGTCCCTGCAGGGACTTTCAGAAGACAGGTTCCTGGGGAAGGAAGATACGGGCTGGCCTACCTTTAAGTAATTTCAGCTACCTGATTGTGTCTATAATAATAAACTAGGTACTTTCTTAAACAATCTACCCATTTTTTATATGAGCACAGGCTGGTTGAGGTGCTGTACACAGCCTATCTGTATGTAGCGCAGTAAGTCTACCGTGTTATGTGACACTATGTGCAGAGAGTGGAAGACTAGGCGCTGACCTTTGTCAGGGTCTGACATAAGGATTCCCCTGTACCCCTGTGGGCCAGTCCGAGCCTGCATGGCAGGTGGCAGCTATATATGCCACCTACCAGCAATTACCGGAATCAGAGGTAACTCCAATCCCCATTATTTAACCTTTAGTAAAACCATGACAGCTGAGTGGTTAGAAGAGGTAGGGGCAACCACTGTCTTCCAATCAGACCCCTGAAACATCATCAACATCATTGGTTGCCATGCAGCTTTGTGAAAGCTCCCAGGCCTGCTATAGCAAACTGCCTATTAAATCCTGCCAGCAACAAGACTTAATAGGCAGTTGGTAGAATTTCCATAGACTGCAATATACATTTGCATTCTATGGTATAAGAAATTTAATGATCTCAGGCTGGGGGCCTAAAAATAAAGTAAAAATTAAAAAAAACTTTAAAAAATTTTGAAAATTTCTGAGCATTTAAATTATAAAAGTATTTATCTCATACAGTAAATGGCATATGGAAATAAAATCAAAATGGCTAAATCACAGTTTTTTGGGCACAAAATACAGCTTTTCCTGCAAAAAATAAGCCATCATATGGCTATGTGAATGGAAAAGTAAAAAGTAAAAAAGTTATGGATCTTGGAAAGTGGACTTCGATCTGAATTTCAGGGAAAATTTGATTAGCTGCGAAGCTGAACTTCCTTGTGCTTCGTGGTTTCGATTTTCCCTGAATGGCGGTAAAAAATAAAAATCATACATACCTCATCCATTTGAGCTTGAAGTGCCAGCTACTGCCATCTTGATTGAAGATTTAGCATGAACTCCCATGCATGGTGACGTATGACGTGATGGCGTCATCATGGGCTGCGTAAGATTTTGGTGGCAGCTGGCTCTTTGTGATCAAATGAATGAGGTAAGTATGATTTCATAAATTTTTATTATATTTTACACTGTATTATTGGTGTCAGATGCCATGATCAGCTACAAATGTGGCATCTGAGGGGTACAATGACAGGGACTGGCGTGGCACAATTGCAGCTCCCTGTCATTGCACCCACTACAAAGTAATTTGTCAGAAAGCCAATTTTTTTGTAAAATTCTGTGAAGCAGCCAAATCGAATTTTTCAATACTTCACTCATCACTAGTGAAGAGGAAAGAATTAAATAAAAAAATTAAAACTCGTGACATTTTTAACAGGGTTTAAAATTATCAATTTTTGCTTCATTACAGGTAGAAAATGAATTTTGATTTTATTTTACAGAAACAGATGATTGTATAATCAGCCAGCTCCAAGAATTCTCTGACTAGAAATCTTAAAGGTTCAAAGTCAAACTTTTGTAAGAACATTCTTGTAATTAGAACATTAGATTACTAGTATTCCCCCATTGTTTTGGTCAAGAACTCGTGCAACAACAATGAAATATAATCCTCTGTATGTATATTCATATGTGGGAACCTTTTACAGCCATGCTTCAGTTGGAAGCTTACAAATAAGTAGAAATGTTAGTGTAGGCAGCCACTAGTATTGGATCCACTCCTGGTTTGAGCATAAAAACGTATGCAGTATGGCACCAAGGGGCACCAAATGTGATGGGGGTGTTTTCCAGTGAAGATCAACAATAAGAACAACAATGCCATCTGCTGCTGGTTACATAGGTGTTAAAGTGATGCATGATTTAAATTTTTGTAAAGGAAGGAAAGCATGTCATACAGTTCACACAGTGTTTGATGATTACATCCCTTGCATGCACTAGGTAAAGTATACACCAGATGTAAATGGATGCCATACAGTTGCATATGTCTGCTTTTGATTACCAGTGTAAAAGAAAAAATCTTAGAACTTGTAGAACGTGTGTACATTATTTTAGGAGATGAGATTTGACTACATTTTCCAATATAGTTGGAAAAAAAGGAATATGATATAAGCCCAATCCCTTATAAGCTATTATATGTTTGCTTTATCTGTCAGGACTCACAGGAGCATTTTGTAGGTACAGTATATGTGGGAAACTGTGTGAACATGACTTGAAAGTCTCACATCTACCATACACTATAGGCTCAAGCTATGCTGCAACATTTTTCCCATAGAGAACAGTTTTTCCCATTTCCCATCGTGACACAACCACATCACCTTATTTCTGTTGCCTGATATAGGTTTATTAACCAAAGTAATGCAGGAAAATGTACTTGCAGTCTCGACATTTCAGAATTTGGTGTAGCAATACAAAGATTACTATGGTCTATGTCAGAATATTCTGTATAAGACACATCTGATCATAAGATATACCTAGGTTTTAGAGAAGGAAAATAAGAAAAAACAGATCAGACCCCCAATCCTCATCGGACCTCAGGATCAGATCCCCAATCTTCATCAGACCCCCAAATCAGACGCCCAATCTTCATCAGACCCCCAATCAGACCCATAATCTTCATCAGACATGAGATCAGTGCCTCCATCTTCACCAGACTGCCAAATCAGACCCCCAATCTTCATGAGACTGACAAATCAGACCCCTAATCTTCATCAGAACCCCAAATCAGACCCCCAGTCTTCATCAGACATTAGATCAGACCCCCAATCTTCATCAGACCCCCAATCAGACCCATAATCTTCATCAGACATGAGATCAGTGCCTCAATCTTCATCAAACCCCTAATCTTCATCAGAGATGAGATCAGTGCCTGAATCTTCATCAGACCCCCATTCTTCATCAGACATGAGATCAGTGCCTCCATCTTCACCAGACTGCCAAATCAGACCCCCAATCTTCATGAGACTGCCAAATCAGACCCCTAATCTTCATCAGAACCCCAAATCAGACCCCCAATCTTCATCAGATATTAGATCAGTCCCTCAATCTTTATCAGACCTCAGATCAGACCCCCAATATTCAGCAGACCTCAGATCAGACACCCAATCTTCAGCAGACCCCCAGTCTTCATCAGATCCCCAAATCAGACCCCAATCGTCATCAGACATGAGATCAGTGCCTCAATCTTCATCAGACCCCCAATCTTTGCCAGACCCCAGATCAGAACCCCAGTCTTCATCAGACCTCAGATCAGTCCCCCAATCTTCATCAGACCCCCAAATCAAACCCCCCATTTATCAGACCCTCAAATCAGACCCCCAATCTTCATCAGACCTCAGATCAAACCCTTAGTCTGCATCAGACTCCCATCAAGGAGTGGTGAGTAATACCATCGCTAGCAGCGCTACACTCATCGTTCCCCAGTCCTACTGTACTAATGAGCACTTTAATAATCGAAGTACTCACTAGTATTTGCTTTTTTAAGATGCACTGTCATTTCCTTCCACTTTTGGAAGAAAAGGAACTAAAAAAAAAAAGAAAAATAAGATACATTCAGGGCATATTTAAATATTTTGGGGTAGATTTATCAAACTGGTGTAAAGGATATCTGGTTTAGTTGGCCATAGCAAACAATCAGATCCCACCTTTTGTTTTTCAGAGCTCCTTTGGAAAATGAAAAGGTGGAATCTGATTGGTTGCTTTGGACAACTAAACTAGTTTTCCTTTACACCAGTTTAATAAATCTTGGTTTTTTTTGTATGATATGCACTATTTCTCAAACGTTGCATGTATTCAGTATGCTGAGACAACGTGTATCTTCGTAGCGAAAGTATATTGTGCTAATATGCCTAGCCCCTATGCTAGTTATCAGCATGTAACATTGTAAAGAAGTTGTTTCCTTTCTTTAGTAGGACCGATTCAAAGACCTTTGCAGAAATGAACTGTGAGCACAGACAAAAATAAACGAGATGTCAAACTTCCATTTTCGACATTGTACAAGAAGGGTCTTGTTTATTGATTAATTTCTGCATATTTACATTGCAATTTGGTAACGCAGGCCAGTTCTACGTGAATCATGTCAGTTTCATCTGCGACTGATTAAAATAATATCTTCGGCTGCACAAAGAGTCCATGCATGTTATTGGTATCAGGAAACTATTCAAAACAGGTTGAGTTATAGAGCATGGGCTGCATTCCAGAACATTAAAAGAATCCCTAATGCAAGGAAACATCACTTTACAAAACACCCTACCACATGGAACAAAGGAACTGTTTTGTTTTATGGGTCTTGCCTTCTAAAGTGGCTGGAGGGGGAGGGAGCCTCATGGGACAATTCGGAATTGTAGAGACCATGATCTACATCGGTAAGGCTAGATTATATTAAAATGACCACACATACCTTGGGTGTGAAAATCTATAATTCCCATCTGTACGGCTCTTATTAAACCTTATTAAAGGGGAAAAGCTGGGAATGTGCAAGGATATTCTGTATATCTTGTTTTCATTTACTTTTAACCCCTTATACAGTGTGAATGAACATATATCTTATTACCAAGGCTTACTATTAAATATCTCATATACAGTATTAGTAGTTATACTGCACTCCCTAATAAATATCTATCTGGTTAGCTATCTAATATATATATATATATATATATATATATATACAAACAAACAATACATATTTCTATTATTTACTATTATTATTTTTTTCAATTTCAGTTCTGCTCCATCTTCCTCATGAAAGGAAATCATTTTTGGATGGTATTACTGAGGTTTTCCATCGCACCACCTATGTCTAATTGCAGATTCACTACTTACTGACAAACTTACTGGGGGAGATTTATAAAACTGGTGTAAAGGAAAACTGGCTTAGTTGCCCATAACAACCAATCAAATTCCACTTCTCATTTTCCAAAAGAGCTCTGAAAAATGAAAGGTGGAATCTGATTAGTTGCTATGGGCAACGTGGCCAGTTTTCCTTTACACTACTGTATAATTTATTAATATACCACTATGATCTAGTGAAAAGTACAGCAGACATGAAGCCATCAGATAAACTCCACGATACCAATAAACAATTATTTTTAAAATTACTGAATATATTTATAATTTTACTAATAACTAATAATAGATTAGTAGACCTTGATTAGCCATAACTCCACTAGATGATAGCAGCTGATCCTTTAAAGGCCATCTGTGAAACTGGCAGACCTGTTGTATGAGCGCTTGGCAGCTGAAGGCATCTGTGTTGGTCTCATGTTCATTTGTGCCTCTAGGAGCAATGGGGGCATTGCCGTTACACATACAGGCTCATCCTTTTTCACTTTGATTGAAAGGGCCAGGCAGTGAAAGCGTCATCACAATTGGCCCTGTCAATCAAAGTGCAGAGGGCTGGGCAGTTGCAGAGAGAGCAGAGCCTCTGGGGATAACGACAACGCCCCATTGGTCAGCCCGTTTAATAGGTATAAATCTTATGCCCTTTAAGTCCTGAAAGTTGCAAAGTGGGACCTCCATGGATCAGACTTGTTTTGCCAGCACATCCCACAGTTGCTTGAACGGATTGAGATCTCATGAATTTGGTTGCCAAGTCAGCAGCCTAAACTCCTTGTTGTGATCCTCAAGGTATTCCTGACCAAACTTTGCGTTATGACAGGGTGTGTTATCCTGCTGAAAGAGACCACTGCCATAAGGAAATACTGTTGCCATGAGGTGTCTGCTTGATCTGCAACAAAATTCAGGTAGGTGGCACATGTCAAAGTAACATCCATATGAATGTCGAAGTCTAAGGTTTCCCAGCGGAACATTTTCCAGAGCATCATATTGCTTTTGCAGGTTTGCCTTTATTCATTGTGCACTCTTGTGTTTCTTTTCCCAAGGTAAACATCACACATGTACCCAGCTATCCACCCAATGAAGATGAAAACATATTTCCCCAAGCTTCCTTGGACAAGAATGACACTCCCTGTAATGATGTCAGAGCGACACTCCCCCTAATGATGTCAGAGCAATCATCTCTTTGACATTGGACTAAGAATATGGGTGGTGGGATACCCAAGTTCTACAACAAATAGAGAACTAGAGGCCCAGAAGATCTGCCTGCCCAGTGAGGTCATACGAGGACCAGATTGGTTCCCTGGTCCTGTGGGGCTTCACTATTGGCTGGGAAAACAAAAGGCGGGTGGAGGATTACAATAAAATGTGGCAGGTCTTTGAGCTTCCCTTTAGCATAACCCAAACTCCCCTCATGAAGCCAGTGCGCTGGTGAAACATATAGGGAGGGTTTGCTTATGGGCATCTAGGCAGGGAACTGCTTTTCTACTTCTGGCATGGGATAGTGCTTGCTAACTAATAGACCTACAGAATCTACCTCCTGATAGAAGTGTGTGTGTGGGCAACTTGAGTGTGCCTTCTCTCCCTTCTCTTTCACCTGCTTAGGGGTGTAAGAAACGAGCAAGGTGAGACCCCCCACAGGTTCTGTAAAAAAGGAGTAAGGGGAGATCTCAGGAGTGGAAGAGGTCACTCTCCACACCTCATTAAAGCGAGTACTCACAAAATCGCGTACTCCTCTGCTACTTCGGAAGAATCCAATAGGTAGCCTGCAGCCAGACCACACATTGGGTAATCTAGATACCAATAGATTCACTCTAAAATACTTGTGGATCAACCCTCCACCAGAATTTCATGTGCACTTTGTGCCAACACCTCACTCCAATATCCTATTAGATGATAGTCGTGATCTGTACAACTGCAAGAAAAAGGGGCTCAGTCAGCACATTCCAATGCGCAGGTGCCGCCATGCCTAGAAACATGAAGAAAAAAAAACACAATGTAACAGCACTCAGCAAACCAAATAAAGTACAATAATGCCATAGTTATACAAAATATCCTGGTGCTAATGCTATGCTTATTTAGTAAATTTGAGATTCTTGGCAAAATATGTTTGGAAAAAATTATTTGGACGCGTCTGCCAAATGACAAGGTGATATCTATAAGACGGGAACCTAACACTAAATAATGCCTGTTATGTGCCACAATGATTCACCATAAAATTCAGGAAGTGCAGGTTCCACATGCACGCTGGTTCCACTCTGCCTTTTACCATTTTTGTGCCATAATAGCCTCCATTAAATCCAGGGAATGCAGGTAACAACCGAGCCAACTCTATACTTCTACTGGTGCCAGACGGATTTCAATGAATGCAGGAAGAGCAGGCTACAGCTTTAGGGCTCATGCACAAGACTGTGGCGCTGGCCGGGCTCTTGCTGCGGATGGCAAATTGCAGTCTGCAATGCACAGGCACCGTAGTGTTTCTGTGGGCATCCGGTCCTTGCCTCTGTTCTGCACTGCATCTTCCGGATTGTGGACCCATTCAAGTGGGTGCACGTGGCCGGTGCCCATGTATTGCAGACTCGCTATATGTGGGCCTATGGGGTAGACAGGTTGGTCAGGAGTGCAAGACCAACAGGAGTCAGCCACACATCCAGCTGAGTACAACTGCAAAAAAAGTGGGTCAGTCAGCACATCCCAATGTGCAGGTGCATGCTGCCATGGCTAGAAACACAAAGAAAAAAACACAATGCAACAGCAATCTGCAAACACAAATAAAGTACAATAATGCCATAGTTATAGAAAATATTCTGGTGCTAATGCTACACTTATTTTGTAAATTTGAGATTCTTGGCAAATCCATTTTGTACAAAATTGTTTGGGCCCGTCTGCCGGCGTCAAGGCAATCTCTATAAGATGGAAACCTCACACTAAATACTACCTGTCATAGTGGCACTATAACATTTTTTATTGTAGTTTTTAATCCCCTTAGCTAATTTGAATATGACATCTTCTGATCACTTATACCATAGAATACAGTAGAATATTATTGCAGTCTATGGGATTGTGACAGGCTGGCTGCCGAGCTGTGCTGTGCTTAACTGGCAGTCTGCTATTGCTATTGGGAACCTCCACAAGCCCCATTCTGCCATAGCAATTTCACCACAGGGCTCTGATTGAAGGACAGAGGGAGTCCTTTCATGCTGCAGTTCCTATTGACCGCGGCATCTGAGGTTTTTAGTTATCTGGGATTAGAGTCTTCTCTAATCCGGGTCACTGATTACAGGTGTCTGCTGTATTATATAGCCCGCACCCGCGATGTACACGAGTTCACTTTCTAGAACCTTTTAATGCAAATGATGCATGTGTACAGGATTTTCCATTAAGGTATTAAAATAACAGTTAGAGTGTCACATGCCTCATACCTTTGTGTCAAATCCAAGTTAGAGTTTTGACTGTAGAGCCAAGTTTCAGTAATACTATGCTGTCCCTGGTGCAACTAGGACAGAATATTAATTAAAACCGCCGCCACCTGGGAAGCCACATGTATGGGCCAAAGGGTCATATGTGGCCTCCCAGCCACTGGTTGAGGAACACTGAAATATATTATTAAATAACAAATAACACTGTATGAGACATTTCTTTACAAAAACTACCTCTGGATGTCACATTAGAAGTTAACATCTCTACAACCTGATAGGGACACATTTACACAAAAGCCTATTTGCTTGAAAATCTGTTTTCGGCACAGGAAGAAAAATGAGAATTTGCCCATTTATTCCTAGAATTAGGCTTTAGCTCTATTGTATGCTTGGTTCCAATATATACCACTACCCAACAACTCCTGCTTTATTATTCTAATGGTGAACTAGATTAAAATACTACTCTGCAGTGTACAATAGTATTATCTAAGGCTGTGCAGAATAATGCCTGTGATCTTAGGATATGATGGATGTTAGTGTACTAAAACCTAATAATGTCTTATTAAGCAAAGTGTGTTTTATATTTTCTGTTATATCAATGTTACACCATAAGTTAAAAAACTACAGTGTTTCATTTTCCCCTTCATATGGTGACATATGGAGGTGATTCCGTATAATGCAATACGGGGCATAGCATAGCTATATAATGCACCTGTCTGAGAGTGTGACTGCAAATGTCCACGATAAGTGGTGTACAGCAAAATGTGCAGTTGTTTTTCCATGTTATTACAATCTTTGCTTTTGTCTTATTTCTGAAAAATTTCTGAGCTTCTTCCAGCTGAACCTGGTGTTAAAATCATTAAGTTTTATGGACTAGAGAAAATATGCCAGTGGAATTTAGATGCAAATTGAAAGGAAAGCTCTTGTAAGTGATCCTGTGGTAATCTTCATGGACCTATTAGGACGATACCCAGAGGACTCACAAAATGAAACCCTGTTATATACTTGTTCCTTCCCGCTCAGCTTATTTATCTGGCAGGGCTAATTTGTCTGACATATAGCACTTGCCCACATTTACAAGATAGGATAGTTTTATAGTCACGTTTATTTCAATTAAACAAGACATTTGCTGGTTGTTTTTGTGAGCTATGGTATGCGAGACAACTTTACACCCTAGAAAAATAGCTGGATGTATTGTAACTGAAGTCTTTTAGAAGAGCAATTTATTATATTTGGGGGGGAATTGTACTAGACTTGAATTTTCAGAGTAGAATGAGATAATATTGTTGTGGGTTTTTTTTAAGACCAAGGGCAATGGTTTCAGGAGCAACAAAACAACACCCTAGAACAGCCAACTAACATACTTCCATATAATGCATTGCTGAGATGAAATCATCATGCAGACAGTGCATAAATAATGCAGCTGTAAAGTGCACAAATGAAATATTCATGTTGGACATAAATACAACTGCTAGACATTGCCCACATACTGGTATTTAGAATTTCCCTAATTTAATGTGATAGTATAGTAGTCAATAAATTGTCATAAAACAGCACAGGGCTTTATCTACACAACAATTTTGCAGTGTAAACCCATATTGCGCTCTGTGTACAGCAATGTGGGACCCACATAAGGTGCCTTTACACGTGGCAGAAAAATCTGTCAGAAAATACACCGCATAAAGACTTCCCCCATGTTTTTATATGGGGTTGAAACATGTCAATCCCTGCTCTGTGCTCCTCTGTGGAATAACTTTCTGCTAAATAATGATGTGGCTTTTCCAAAGAAAAATATGTTCATTCATTTCAATGGGGCATGTAATCAGCAAATAAATCTGCATCAAAATCCACATGAATAAACAGACAACAAAATTCGCACAAAAATCTGCACTATAAGCCTCACCTTTGTAAAAATCCACACTTGCGTATTTTCTGGCAGATTTGTCCACCACAAGTGAAGCTACCCTTAAAGGGATTGTCTGAATTTAATTTAATTTAATAGAATCTAAAAGTGCTAAAATGACGAAAGTGAAGAAAGAATAGTTGCCCCTTTTTCCCCTCCCTAATTGCAGTGATGCACCTTGGTTCTCCTCGTTGTTGATCGTCGTTTCATCTTTCTGGCTGCAGTGGTAACGTTCCATGCAAACTCAATAAAAACATGGGCAGCTGTTTTTCTCCACTGCTGCTTCTAGGGATGTGTCCTGGTTCTTGCTGCTGCTGTTTACTTTTTCTAGCTGCAGTGGTGACTTTTGGTGCACACAGATCACTGTGCAGCCAGTCACTGGCCTCAGCAGTACATGGGACTTCACTAGTGTTGATCGAGCACCGTACTGCTTAGGTGCTCGGGTCAAACACTAGGCGGTGCTCAAGTGCTCGACCGAGCACCCGAGCACAATGGAAGTCAATGGGAGAACCCGAGCACTAAACCAGGCACCCCCTGCTCTGAAGAGGGGAGGGTGTCTGGTTCATAGGGAAAGGTGAGAAAATGGTTGAAACACCACTGAAATGGTTTGGGAACAGCATGGTGAGGATGTCTGGATGCATCTTGGACTCCAAAGTCGCTGCTGGGAACGATGTTGTCCGAGTATTACGCCACTTTTACGGAATGACAATAATACCCCAAAAAACCCCAAAAATGTCGCCTTGATTAGCGGCAGAAAAAATGACAGCGGATGTCAGGTATATAGGATACAGAAACATTATAATGCACAAACAACACAGGTAATGTCGCCTTGATTAGCGGCAGAAAAAATTACACCGGATGTCAGGTATTTAGGATACAGAACCGTTATAATGCATACGCTGCGCAGGTGGTGTTAAGGTCAGGCAAATTTGCGTTATTTTTGCCCCAAAAGAAAAAAATATATTGCAGCCAGATATAACAACAGTCCTTAAAAGGACTTTTGGGTCTTTTAAACAGAATAACTAGCCCTGCCTAGCCAAATCCTATCCCTACACTATCTGTCCCTCCTTGCGCAAACGTTATACAGCAGACGCAGCGCAGGTAATGTCACCTTGATTAGCGGCAGTAAAAATGACACCGGATGTCAGGTATATAGGATACAGAAACGTTATAATGCACACGCTGTACAGGTGGTGTTAAGGTCAGACAAACTTGCGTTATTTTTGCCCCAAAAGAAGAAAAAATATTGTAGCCAGATATAACAACTAGCCCTGCCTAGCCAAATCCTTTCCCTACACTAACTGTCCCTTCTTGCGCAAACGTTATACAACAGACGCCGTGCAGGTAATGTTGCCTTGATTAGCGGCAGAAAAAATAGCAACTGATGGTAGGTATATAGGATACAGAAACATTATAATGCACACGCTGCGCAGGTGGTGTTTAGGTCAGGCAACCTTGTGCAATTTTTGACCCCCCCCAAAAAAAAAAATATTGCAGCCAGATATAATAGCCCTTAAAAGGGCTTTTGGGTCTTTTTAACAAAAAAAACTAGCCCTGCCTAGCCAATTTCTATCCCTACACTATCTGTCCCTCCTTGCAGCAGCTCTCCCTGACTCGGTCTGAGCTGGGTCACATGTCACTGGGTGCTAGATAGAACCCGATGACGCTTTCCCCGCCAGCCAATCACTGTAATGCCAGTAGTATGCCAGTGAATGCCAGTACCTCACCGTACACTAATTGGCTACTGTGCGGGGAGTGGACTCGAGCATGGCGCTCGAGCACACGCGGTGTTCGGCCGAACACTGCGTGGTCCCGAGTGCCGCCATGCTCAGCCGAATATCGTATTCGGCCGAGCATGATCACTCAACACTAGACTTCACTGCTGATGCCATTATGAAAAACAGTTTTGTAGTGCCTAATTTCCTCTTGCCAGCATGTAAAATCTAGCCACAAATTGTTATGCTAAAAAAGAAAATCTCTGCAAAAAAAACAAAACAAAACACAGTGTTTCTCGAAATAAAAAAGAAATAAGAAACATAGTGTGATACCACTATTTATGTATCTCAAGAAGGGAGAAGTGTACAAATACCTAGTGAGTTGCGGTATTTTCATTGACACTTAAAAGAATTGTCAGGTTTCACCCCTTTTGTAGCAACCTAAGTTGATAGAAAATACTGTTTCACCATTAGTAACTAGATTGTTTTATGTGTATATATATATATATATATATATATATATATATATATATATATATACAGTGCCTTGCAAAAGTATTCGGCCCCCTGGAACTTTTCAACCTTTTGCCACATTTCAGGCTTCAAACAAAAAGATATACAAATTTTTGGTGAAGAATCAACAACAAGTGGGTCACAATTGTGAAGTGGAACGAAATTTATTGGATCATTTAAACTTTTTTTGTAATAATAAAACTGAAAAGTGGGGCGTGCAAAATTATTCGGCCCCCTTGCATTAATACTTTGTTGCGCCACCTTTTGCTGCAATTACAGCTGCAAGTCGCTTGGTGTATGTCTCTATCAGTTTTGCACATCTAGAGACTGAAATTCTTGCCCATTCTTCCTTGCAAAACAGCTCGAGCTCTTTGAGGTTGGATGGAGAGCGTTTGTGAACAGCAGTTTTCAGCTCACATATTCTCAATTGGATTCAGGTCTGGACTTTGACTTGGCCATTCTAAGACCTGGATGCGTTTATTTTTGAACCATTCCATTGTAGATTTTGCTTTATGTTTGGGATCATTGACTTGTTGGAAGATAAATCTCCGTCCTAGTCTCAGGTCTTTTGTAGACTCCAACAGGTTTTCATCCAGAATGGTCCTGTATTTGGCTCCATCCATATTCCCATCAATTTTAACTATCTTCCCTGTCCCTGCTGATGAAAAGCAGGCCCAAACCATGATGCTGCCACCACCATGTTTGACAGTAGGGATGGTGTGTTCAGGGTGATGAGCTGTGTTGCTTTTACGCCAAACATATCGTTCTGCATTGTTTCCAAAAAGTTCGATTTTGGTTTGATCTGACCAGAGCACCTTCTTCCACATGTTTGGTGTGTCTCCCAGGTGACTTGTGGCAAACTGTAAACAAGACTTTTTATGGGTATCTTTGAGAAATGGCTTTCTTCTTGCCACTCTTCCATAAAGGCCAGATTTGTGAAGTGTTCGACTGATTGTTGTCCTATGGACAGACTCTCCCACCTCAGCTGTAGATCTCTGCAGTTCATTCAGAGTGATCATGGGCCTCTAAGCTGCATCTCTGATCAGTCTTCTCCTTCTTTGAGATGAAAGTTTAGAGGGACAGCCGGGTCTTGGTAGATTTGCAATGGTCTTATACTCCTTCCATTTCAATATGATCGCTTGCACAGTGCTCCTTGGGATGTTTAAAGCTTGGGAAATCTTTTGGTATCCAAATCCGGCTTTAAACTTCTCCACAACAGTATCATGGACCTGCCTGGTGTGTTCCTTGGTCTTCATGATGCTCTCTGTGCTTTAAACAGAACCCTGAGACTATCACAGAGCACAGGTGCATTTATACGGAGACTTGATTACACACAGGTGGATTCTATTTATCTTCATCAGTCATTTAGGACAACATTGGATCATTCAGAGATCCTCAATGAACTTCTGGAGTGAGTTTTCTGAACTGAAAGTAAATGGGCCGAATAATTTTGCATGCCCAACTTTTCAGTTTTATTATTACAAAAAAGTTTAAATGATCCAATAAATTTTGTCCACAATTGTGAACTTCACAATTGTGACCCACTTGTTTTTGATTCTTCACCAAAAATTTAAAATGCTATATCTTTTTGTTTGAAGCCTGAAATGTGGCAAAAGGTTGAAAAGTTCCAGGGGGCCAAATACTTTCGCAAGGCACTGTATATACAGTACAGACCAAAAGTTTGGACACACCCTCTCATTCAAAGAGTTTTCTGTATTTTCATGACTATGAAAATTGTAGATTCACACTGAAGGCATCAAAACTATGAATTAACACATGTGGAATTATATACTTAACAAAAAAGTGTGAAACAACTGAAAATATGTCTTATATTCTAGGTTCTTCAAAGTAGCCACCTTTTGCTTTGATTACTGCTTTGCACACTTTTGACATTCTCTTGGTCAGCTTTAAGAGGTAGTCACCTGAAATGGTATTTCAACAGTCTTGAAGGAGTTCCCAGAGATACTTAGCACTTGTTGGCCCTTTTGCCTTCACTCTGCGGTCCAGCTCACCCCAAACCATCTCAATTGGGTTCAGGTCTGGTGACTGTGGAGGCCAGGTCATCTGGCGTAGCACCCCATCACTCTCCTTCTTGGTCAAATAGCCCTTACACAGCCTGGAGGTGTGTTTGGGGTCATTGTCCTGTTGATAAATAAATGATGGTCCAACTAAACGCAAACCGTATGGAATAGCATGCCGCTGCAAGATGCTGTGGTAGCCATGCTGGTTCAGTATGCCTTCAATTTTTAAATAAATCCCCAACAGTGTCACCAGCAAAGCACCCCCACACCATCACACCTCCTCCTCCATGCTTCACGGTGGGAACCTGGCATGTAGAGTCCATCCGTTCACCTTTTCTGCATGGCACAAAGACACGGTGGTTGGAACCAAAGATCTCAAATTTGGACTCATCAGACCAAAGCACAGATTTCCACTGGTCTAATGTCCATTCCTTGTGTTCTTTAGCCCAAACAAGTCTCTTCTGCTTGTTGCCTGTCCTTAGCAGTGGTTTCCTAGCAGATATTTTACCATGAAGGCCTGCTGCACACAGTCTCCTCTTAACAGTTGTTGTAGAGATGTGTCTGCTGCTAGAACTCTGTGTGGCATTGACCTGGTCTCTGATCTGAGCTGCTGTTAACCTGCGATTTCTGAGGCTGGTGACTCGGATGAACTTATCCTCCGCAGCAGAGGTGACTCTTCCTTTTCTGGGGCGGTCCTCATGTGAGCCAGTTTCTTTGTAGCGCTTGATGGTTTTTGCGACTGCACTTGGGGACACTTTCAAAGTTTTCCCAATTTTTCGTACTGACTGACCTTCATTTCTTAAAGTAATGATGGCCACTCGTTTTTCTTTACTTAGCGGCTTTTTGCTTGCCATAATACAAATTCTAACAGTCTATTTAGTAGGACTATCAGCTGTGTATCCACCTGACTTCTGCTCAACACAACTCATGGCCCCAACCCCATTTATAAACAAGAAATCCCACTTATTAAACCTGACAGGGCACACCTGTGAAGTGAAAACCATTTCAGGTGACTACCTCTTGAAGCTCATCAAGAGAATGCCAAGAGTGTGCAAAGCAGTAATCAAAGCAAAAGGTGGCTACTTTGAAGAACCTAGAATATAAGACATATTTACAGTTGTTTCACACTTTTTTGTTAAGTATATAATTCCACATGTGTTAATTCATAGTTTTGATGCCTTCAGTGTGAATCTACAATTTTCATAGTCATGAAAATACAGAAAACTCTTTGAATGAGAAGGTGTGTCCAAACTTTTAGTCTGTACTGTATATATGTGATTTTGTATTATATATTGCATACAATTATTTGGTAATAAAATGTTAAAAAAAGGAAAACAGTGAGAAATTCTATAAATATAATATAAATGCTGCTTTATTCAGAATGGCATGGCAACGCTTCACTTTAGACATATAATAGGAGGGAAGGAGAGTGGGAGCAATGCTCTGCCCTGCTGCTGTTGCAGGCGGGAGGATGTCCATGGTGGAGGAGGTGAATAAGCTGCTGGTGTGGGAATCGGACCAACGCAAGTGTGGAGGTGCGATAGAACCTGGTCTTCTTGCTGCATTGCTGCCTTTCTACGAAAAACATTGATCCAGTGGGCAGTGGAAAGTCATGTACTGTCTACTGTGGCATACAACTTGCTGCACAGCGATAATTGCAAGGCTGCTGCCCATGTTCTTATCCAAGTGAGAGTACCAGGCACGGATGGCTTTTTGGGAGAAATAATGCTGGCTAGGTATCTCTTCAGTGTGGGTGAAAGCATGCCATCAGCTCTTTAAAGACAGAATCCACTAAGTGGTGTGGCAGAGACTGCACAGCCAGTAACTTAGAGTTAAGCTTGTGCACTGGCGGATTGCTGGCTTGTAGAGTTGTTTCTTGGCTGCACATTCCATTATCAATGGATGACAATGGAGCAGAGTAGGAGGTGGTGTAGTCTGAGTGGGAGCAGCAGTAAGTGATGGTGATGATGACAAGGACATTGCACTGCATGTGGATGCAGCCTGGCTGCCACAAAGCAGACCTTTAGAAGGAGGACACTCTTGTTGCGCTAGCTGGTGGTCAATTCTACTTTCCCACAGTAATTGCCTCACACAGAACTCACAACATTATTGACATTTTAGATCCAGCATCACTACTCATTTCTACAACACATGAGCACTGCAGCCAATTACATCATGTTGACACATGTAACTGCTGGCACCCATAACTGGATCTATGGTGGTGAATAATGCTGCTTGTGCTATTTAATGGTATTTCCAACTATTACCCAGTTTTTTGTGTGATAGTTTTCTTTCAATCAGAATGCAAAGTAACAATAAAATTAAAACCTACAAAATAATAAGGCACACTGATCCTGGCTGGGGTTGAATTGTTTGACAACCCTCACTCCAACCTCAGAAGAGTTCACCTCCACAATAAATGGAAGATCCAGATCAAACTCAATCAGGAGAAAAAGTGAAACAGTGTAACGCAGCCGGAATGGACCTACTGTGCCTACTGAATGGACTTGGCTTCGGGCTACTGTTGAGGGCATTGACAAAGTGGACTCCTGGATTTTACCCTTTCACCACCATATGGGGATTTGGACCAAGCCCCTACCTCAAGAAGTAGTTCATTCAGCGGCTGCTGACCCAGGTCAGTCAAGCAACACCGATGCATGTCTCCAAGGAGAACTGGCAAGAGCATGGTCAGTGAATAAGCTGAGGTCAGCAAGGGTGGAATTAATGCAGGACTTTGCCAGGTGGCACAGGGTCAATATGGTAATCAGACAGAGGTCAGGACAGCCATAACAGGACCAATCCAGTAGATACTCAGAGGTTGGGCATGGGAGGTCAGAACAATACAATAGCACACTAGAACTGTGGGTGAAGATTTCATTCCAAAACAATGACAAAAGTTCACAGTGTAAAGATCCAATCAAAACAGAAACTGGAAACATGAACACAATATTACCATGTGAGAGAAACAATAATAGAAATCTAATAGGTTGAGAAAATCTAACCAAAAGAATTTTAAGTAAAATGGTGACCTGAAAATGAAGAAACTTAGCTATGGCAGCACAATCCATAAATGCATGAAGAACACAATGAGAATTATTTATGTACAGGAATCAAAACTTTGGAAGAATGAGAAGAAAATAGCTGCGTACCTAGATGAGCTTCCCCACCTCAATTTACACTCTGGAGCTTTCTGGCCGTGGAAACTTGGAGTGACTTAACAGTACCAATTTGCATAGGATTCTCAGGTGGCAAAATGTGAGGCTCATATTTAGACTGTGGTAAAACCTACCCTGATGAAAAGACATTTATGAAGAGTCCTTTTTTTGGCCACAGTTGTCCTATCAGGGCCGCAAGTCCAAGAACAGTACTGAAGTAAAGAAAATTCTATTCTTGTGGATCTCCTTGCAAGAGAGTGATAATAAGACCAACGCTTTTTTGTTTGGATGTCCTTGGGTGAAGTGTAAAGTAAAGTTTGCAGCTTTCCCAAAAGCTCAAACATTGTGGTTTCCAACAAATGTGTCAGGAAGACTCAGGCTTGGTGGTGCACGAGGTGCAACAGCAGCTGTGGACTTGTTGGGTCAGACCTTACATGTGATTAACTATTATCTGGAGGCAATCTATACTGGCCAGTTTTTCTGTAACATCCACTAAAAAGTCATACTTTGTTAAAGCTAGTTAGTACAGCCTAAGAACTTGAACAGCTTTTCACCAGAGCCTACTGCGTGGCAGGATGGGCCTAGCTGCTAAGACATAGTTACGTTTGCTATGTAGTCACAGACTAATAGAGCAGAAGAGGGTACACAGAAGGTAAAGGAAGGTATGCTGTAACGGTACAGCCACATGTTCAGGTTTCAGCATGCAGTTTTGGAAGCCAAACTCAGGACTGGGTCATAAAAGAGAGAGAAAGTAAGAAGAACAGATACAATTAAAATGGCTGATTTGCTGTTTTTTTCCCATTGCTTTGCCTCCAAAACAATGTAATAAAATCTGATCAAAGATTCACACACACTCCAAAGTAGTATCAATAAAAACTACAGATCGTCCGGCAAAAAAATGAGTCCTCCTACAGCTCCGTAGACATAAATATATATATAAAAAAAAAATTAATGTGTTTTTCAACATTAGAACACAAGATAAACTATATAAATTGGCATAGTTGTAATCGTACTGATCTGGAGAATGAAGGTAACACCGCATGGGGAACGCTGTGAAAACAGAACTCACAAAATTGTGATGGAACTGCATTATTTTTCAATTCTACCACATTTGGATTTTTTTCCAGATTCCCTCTACATTGTATGCAATATTACATCACGTCATTAGAAAGTAAAACTTGTCCCACAAAAAAAAAAGCCCTCATATGGCTATGTGAATGAAAAAATAAAAATGTTATGGCTCTTGGAAGAGAATAAAACAAAGAAAATGCAAAAATGGAAAATCGCCATGTCAGTAAGGAGTTAAAAAAAATCACAGGATATTCACAGGGCATAAAAAAGGAATCAGAATGAAAGCTAAGCACCTGAAAATGAGCAGTACCCCATACCTAGGGTTATCTGCAATTGCTTATGTTCTGTATTGTATTATATTTTATGTTCTGCCGTGTACTCCAGCAGACATGGAATAGTTGGCAATGGTTGGCAGGATCAAGGCTAACCACCATGTTCCTTTCCTTTTGGTAGAAGTGGGCTTGTCTTACTTCCTGCCAGGAGGGGAGAGTTCGGGTCAAGATAGAGAGGAGGTAGCAAGCATATGCCAGAGCTCATTTTCCATTGGATTATAACTGGAGATGAGCGAGCACTAAAATGCTCGGGTGCTCGTTATTCAAGACGAACTTTTCCCGATGCTCGGGTGCTCGTTTCGAGTAACGAACCCCATTGAAGTCAATGGGAGACTCGAGCATTTTTGCAGGGGACCAAGGCTCTGCCTAGGGAAGGCTGGTTGAAAACCTGGAAACCTCAGAAAATGATGGAAACACCATGGAAATGGACAGGAAACACCAGGGGCAGCATGCATGGATGCCTCTGAGGCTGCCTAATCCCACCATTAACCCAAATTCTCCTGCAACAGCCTGGTGGTTACCCTCATGGCAATTGTGCTCACCCAGATCAAGAAAGGCGAGTCCCATGCCCATCACATGTTAGGGAAGCACCCAACTAGGTGCAACGAAAGTCCATCACCCATGCCCATGCTGGCACTGCTCTCCTATCCCAGCCACACGATGCAGGCATAAGCCTGACACAGCATGACGGTGACACCAACAAGTGACCAAGTTAGATGAGGTAGCAGGTGAGCCACCCAAAAATTTAGCCTGACGCAGCATGGCGGTGACAACAGAGTGAGCGAGTGACACTGCGGGAGCAGGCGAACCACATAAACATTTTTCGTGGCCCTGTATGGCGGCGGTGACAACAGAGTGACTGAGTTAGTATGCGGTAGCTGGTGAAGCACCCAAAAATTTAGCCTGACACAGCATGGCGGTTACACCACCAATGACTTTGTCCGACTGAGAATGCAGTGAAATGGCTTTTGTTGAGCCTCCAAAATTTTTTTCTTTTCGGAGTACATAAAGACGACCCTCAGCAAAAAAAATTTTTTTTAAATGTCGGTACTTGCGCCTCCTGAAAAATTGTTTTGGACTGTCTGTTTGACGCTCCTGAAACATTGTTTACACTGTCTGTAGTTGACACTGCGGAAAAATTGTTTGGAGAGAGGGCCTGTAGGTGGCCCTCCGGAAAAATTGTTTAGAGAGAGGGCCTGTAGGTGGACCTCCAGAAAAATTGTTTGGAGAGAGGGCCTATAGGGGGCCCTCCGGAAAAAATTGTTTAGAGAGAGGGCCTATAGGTGGACCTCCGGAAAAATTGTTTGGAGAGAGGGCCTGTAGGGGGCCCTCCGGAAAAATTGTTTAGAGAGAGGGCCTGTAGGGGGCCCTCCGGAAAAATTGTTTAGAGAGAGGGCCTGTAGGTGGACCTCCGGAAAAATTGTTTGGAGAGAGGGCCTGTAGGGGGCCCTCCGGAAAAATTGTGGTAAAAGAGTGCCAGTTGGCCCTCTAAAAAATTGCGTTTTTTGGGTCAGCGTTAGGCAAAGACCACAAGGAGGAGGTGGAGTAGAGAAGAGGAATCGGATACATAAGTAATGTTAATCTTTAGCTGCTTTCCCCCGGAGGAGATTTGAATTCCGGTAAAATCCAGGCTTTGTTCATTTTAATAAGCGTCAGCGCTGTCAGTTGACAGGCGTGTACGCTTATCGGTGATGACGCCACCAGCTGCACTGAATACCCGCTCTGACAACACGTTAGCGGCAGGGCAGGCCAGCACCTCCAAGGCGTACAGCGCCAGTTCAGGCCACGTGTCCAGCTTTGAAACCCAGTAGTTGTATGGAGCAGAGTGATCGGTCCGGACGTTGGTATGGTCAGCTAGGTACTCCCTCACCATCTTTCTGTAAAGCTCACCCCTACTCTACCTAGACTGGGGACAGGTGACAGTGTCTTGCTGGGGTGACATAAAACTGGCAAAGGCCTTGGAGAGCGTTCCCTTGCCAGTGCTGGACAAGCTGCCTGCTTGCCTCCTCTCCCCCGCTACTTGGCCCACAGAACCATGCCCTCTGCCGCTAGCGGCGTCAGATGGGAAGGATTGTTTCAGCTTGTGCACCAGGGCCTGTTGATATTGATTCACTCTCATACTCCTTTCCTCTACAGGGATGAGAGTGGAAAGGTTCTGCTTGTACTGTGGGTCCAGGAGAGTGAACACCCAGTAATCGGTGTTTGAAAAAATGCTTCTAACGCGAGAGTCAGGGGATAGGCAGCCTAACATGAAGTCTGCCATGTGCGCCAGAGTCCCAACACGCAAGAATTCCCTCTCCTCACTGGCCTGACTCTCCATTTCCTCCTCCTCCTCCTCTTCAGCCCATACACGCTCAAGAGTTAAGAAGGACTGAGCATTGGTACCCTCTTCTGTCTCGCCGACATTCTCCTCCTCTTCATCCTCATCCTCACCCCCCTCCTCCAATACGCGCTGAGAAACAGACCGGAGGGTGCTCTGGCTATCAAGCGACATATCTTCCTCCACTGTCTCTTGTGACAAGCGCAAAGCTTCCGACTTCATGCTGAGCAGTGAATTTTTCAACAGGCAAAGCAGCAGGATGGTGAGGCTGATAATGGCGGCATCGCCACTGACCATCTGTGTTGACTCCTCAAAGTTGGTCAACACCTGGCAGATATCAGACATCCACGTCCACTCCTCATTGTAGACTTGAGGAAGCTGACTGACCTGACTACCAGTTCTGGTGGAAGTTGACATCTGGCAGTCTACAATCGCTCTGCGCTGCTGGTAAACTCTGGATAACATGTTTAATGTCGAATTCTATCGTGTGGGCACGTCGCACAACAGTCGGTGAGTAGGCAGTTGTAGGCGGCGCTGCGCTGCCCTGAGAGTGGCAGCATCTGTGGTCGACTTGCGGAAATGCGCACAGATGCGGCGCACCTTGGTGAACAAATCAGACAGATTGGGGTATGTCTTGAGGAACCGCTGAACTATGAGATTGAACACGTGGGCCAAGCATGGCACATGTGTCAGTCTGCCGAGTTGCAGAGCCGCCATGAGGTTATGCCCGTTGTCACACACAACCATGCCTGGCTTGACGTTCAGCTGTGCCAGCCACAGATCGGCCTGCGCCGTGATGCCCTTTAATAGTTCTTGGGCGGTGTGCCTTTTGTCACCTAAGCTCAGCAGTTTGAGCACCGCCTGCTGGCGCTTAGCCACGGCACTGCTGCTGCGCCTAGAGCTACCGACTGAAGGCGCCGTGCCCACGGATGGTAATTCAGAGGAGGAGGAGGGGTCGGAGGAGGAGGCATAGTACGTCTGAGAGACCGTGACCGAGGTAGGCCCCGCAATCCTCGGTGTGGGCAGTACATGAGCGGCCCCAGGGTCAGACTCAGTCCCAGCCTCCACCAAGTTAACCCAATGTGCCGTCAGTGATATATAGTGTCCCTGCCCGGCAGCACTTTTCCACGTGTCCGTGGTTAGGTGGACCTTCTCAAAAACAGCGTTGGTCAGGGCACGGATGATGTTCTGTGACACGTGCTGGTGTAGGGCTGGGACGGCACATCGGGAAAAATAGTGGTGGGGGCAGCCACCGCCATGAGGTTGCGAAAGGCCTCGGTCTCTACCAGCCTATAGGGCAGCATCTCCAGGCTCAGCAATTTGGAGATGTGGACGTTGAGGGCTTGGGCATGTGGGTGGGTGGAACTGTATTTCCTCTTGCGCTCCAGCGTCTGCTGTAAAGACAGCTGAACGCTGCGCAGGGACACATTGGTGGACGCTGTGGAGGATCGTGTAGGCGAAGGTGTGGTTTTCCGGTGGGAGGCGCTCATGCCGGGGTCCTGGGCAGGGGGTTGACTAGCAGAGGCAGTGAGTGACACATGGGAAGGAGCAGTGGTGGGACCCGCAGGAGGTGAACGGCCTTGGTTCCATTGAGTGGGGTGTTTAGCACTCATATGCCTGCGCATGCTGGTGGTGGTTAGGCTAGTAGTGTTGGCACCCCTGCTGATCCTGGTGTGGCACAGGTTGCACACCACAGTCCGTAGGTCATCCTCAATTTCTTTAAAGAACCTCCAGACTTGTGAACATCTAGGCCTCGCCACAGGAGCTTCACTACGTGAAACAGTTGCTGCTGATGCACCAGCTCTGGCCCTGCTTCTCCCTCTGGCCACACCGCTGCCTCTTCCAACCTGTTCTGGTGCAGTACTCGCCTCCGCCTCAGAAGTACTGTCTTCACTCGGCTTATCAACCCAGCTTGGGTCAGTCACCTCGTCATCCTCCGATTCCTCAGTCTGCTCCCCCCTCGGACTTCCTACCCTGACAACAACTTCACCACTGTCTGACAACCGTGTCTCCTCATCGTCCGACACCTCTTTACAAACTTCTTCCACTAAGTCAACAATGTCATCATCATCACCATCACCCACAGACTGCGACAGTTGGAAAACTTGGGCATCGGGAAAGAGGTCAGCAGCAACCTGAGAAGTGGTTTGTGACTCTGGGAAGGGTCCAGAAAACAGTTCCTCAGAGTATGCTGGATCGCATTCCAAATTTTCCTGGGAGGGGGCAGACTGGGGGGAAGGAGGTTGAGGTGGAGGAGCCAGAGGAGTGCTCCCTTGGGTAACGTGGGTGGACTGCATGGAAGACTGACTGGTGGACAAATTACTTGAAGCATTGTCCGCAATCCACGACATCACCTGTTCGCACTGTTGAGGTTTCAACAGTCCTCTACCACGTGTCCCTGTAAGTTGAGACATGAAGCTAGGGAGTGTAGCTCTGCAGCGTTCCCCTGCTCCCTCATCAGCAGGTACTGTCTTACCCTGCCCAGGACCACGGCCTCTGCCCCCTGCAGTAATTGAATGCCCACGTCCTCGTCCTCGACCCTTAGCCCTGGGGTTCAACATTTTCTGTATATAAGTGTATTATATAAAAAAAAATAAAAAATGGGCCTGCTGTACTGAAACCCACAAACTTGTTTAATCTGAACAAGTTAATATATAGGTGGATAAGTTAGAGCAAAATTACGTATGTTATTACGTACCGTGCAGTATGGAGCAATTACACTGAAACTATAAGATTAGGCAGACTTGGACATGCAGAATATATCAGAGCGAAAACTCAGCCCCTGCTGACTGTGGCTATATTAAGTGCAACCCAGACAAATGTCGCACAGAGATTTTTCTAATGTAGCTGTATCAGTGAGAGCAAAAGACCTTTTTTTATAACGTGACGTACAGAATGGGTCACCTGGACAGAAAATACGGATTGTGCTTTGTGGTGACTGGACAGCTGAACTGTGACACACAGAATGGTTCCACACAGCTGTATGAAATGGATTTGTATCACTGAGATAAAACAACAAAAAAACAATTTTTTTTTTTGTTTTGTTTTTTTTTAACGTGACGTGCAGAATATATCAGAGAGCAAACTCAGCCCCTGCTGACTGTGTCTATATTAAGTGCAACCCAGACAAATGTCGCACAGAGATTTTTCTAATGTAGCTGTATCAGTGAGAGCAAAAGACCTTTTTTAATTACGTGACGTACAGAATGGGTCACCTAACAGAAAATACGGATTGTGGTTTGTGGTGACTGGACAGCTGAACTGTGACACACAGAATGGTTCCACACAGCTGTATGAAATGGATTTGTATCACTGAGATAAAACAATAAAAAAAAAAATTGTTATATATGGCTATAGCTGCACTACTAGTGCCAGCCAGCCCAGCCAGGAGACAAAAAAAATGTCTTGTAGCCCTTAGAAGGGCTCTTGGGTTCTTTTGAGATCACTCCTGCCTAACAGAGAACTAAATCCAGGCCCTAACACTCTCTCTGAAACGCAGCAGATCTGTCCCTAACGACATCCAGGCAGCGACTGAGCCGAGCACCGCGGGCAGTCACTAGTATATTCGAGGGTCACCTGATCAGGCCAGCCAACCCCTGCTATGGACATGTAAGGGCCCCACGTGATGCTGGGTGTACCGCAGAGTCTCCTGGCTTGCGATTGGCTGAGTTTATAGGCGCCAAAAATTCAAAATGCGGGAGATGCCATTTCCTCGAGCATGGCGAGATACTCGTCGGAGCAGTGAGCACTTACGAGTACCCTTATACTCGGACGAGCATGCTCGCTCATCTCTAATTATAACCAAGGGATTTATTCCAGAAAGAGTATCAGAGCACTGCTTCCAAAAAAGCTTCAGTGTGCTTTGACAGCAGAGTGATTAACAAAATCACAGCTTTACAGACCCTGCTACAGGTGAGAGAATTCAGCTCAGACACCAATCATCTAGACCTCTCCCAGACCAATCAAACACCAAGCCTGTATCACATTGTGGACACCTATATCCACAAGGCCTGCTAGTGCCATTTAATTGCCACCTAACCAGCCACCATACCTCATGACCTGGTGACCAAACCTGCACTTTGTACCTACTATTGCTTGATGTCCTACAAGTTGCATTTTACACTAAAAAGAGAGACTATTATAGTTTTATTTTCAGCTTGCTTCTTCAAACCATCTTTCCACTGCACTGATCCCCAAGGAGCAAAAGCCTGAGGAAGTACACTGTGACACAACACTTCATCAGATACAATAAAATCACTGCTTGGCGCAAAGGACCATTGCTTATCATTGCACTGTATTATTGTATTTTTTCTCTCTTTTCTCGTTTACTCCCCGTTATCATGTGTTCTATTAGTGACAACGCAGTCCAGTACACATTTTGTCAAATGTCAATTGAGGGTGCATATCTTTGTTCAAAATTTGAGCAAATTGCCTGTTTCGAATTGCACAATGTGTACCTAAACGAGCGACACTTCGACACTGAGATGCGTTGGCAATTTGGAAAAGAGCTTGCTGCTCACTAAGCAGGCATTCTATGGGGTAGATGTGGGGGAGGGTAGTAGCATGGAGGCTCAGGAAAGTGAGGAGGTAGCTGGATAACAGTTAGAAAGTGGGGTAAAGGGAAGAGTGCCAGGTAGGCTATCCCAACAAGTTTGCAAGGTGGGCAGATGATTAGGATGTCAGCTCAGGGATAACACTACTGCAGCAAGGCACTTTTTCTGCCAGTCAGGGGAATGTCAGCTCCTGTAAGCAGGGGACCTGGAGAGCAACGCAGGCCAGACAGCTGCTGGTAGTGGGAGATTCAATTATTACAGGTACAGACAGGGCAATCTGTCATAAAGACAGGGATAGTTAAATGGTGTGCTGTCTTCCTGGTGCTCGAGTTCGCTATATCGTTTATCGGGTTAACAGATTACTGGGAGAGGCTGGCGAAGATCCATTGGTCATGGTCCATCCTTAAAAATGATTTTAGGGATTTAGGTCACAAGCCTAGGGCAAGGACATCAAAGGTAGTGTTTTCCGAAATACTACCTTTACCACAAGTCACACCAGAAAGGCAGCGGGAGATTAGGTAGTTAACATGTGGCTCAAGAACTGGTGTAGGAAGGAAGGGTTTGGGTTCCTGGAGAATTGGGCCGACTTATCTGTCGGCTACAGGCTCTATTGTAGGGATGGGCTGCACCTCAATGGGGAAGGTGCAGCTGTTTTGGGGGAAAAGATGGATAGAAGGTTGTAGGAGTGTCTAAACTAGGGACTGGGGGGAGGGTAATTACATTATAGGAGGGGAAGATAGATACCTGGGGCGAGATAATGAAACTGGGGGAGGAGTGGAAGGAGAGACTAGAACAGTTCATAAGTAAAGGTGTGGGGTAAAAAATATAAAAAAAACCCTCTTAACCCCTTCGCGCCCGGAGCTTTTTTCGGTTCTGCATTTTCGTTTTGCGCTCCCTGCCTTCAAACAGCCATAACTCTTTTATTTTTCTGTTCACATAGCTGTATGAGGGCTTGTTTTTTGCGGGACAAGTTGTACTTTCCAACGCCACCATTTAATATTGCATACGGTGTAGTGGGAAGCGGGAAAAAAATTCCAAACCGGGTGAAATTGCAAAGAAAACGCTATTCCGCTACAGTTCTACGGGTTTCTTATTTACAGCGTTCGATGTGCATTAAAACTGATCCATTACTTTCATTCTACTGGTCAGTACGAATCCGGCAATACCTAATATGTATAGTTTTTCCTGCGTTTTCATAGTGATAAAATAATTAGAAAGTTGCCCTTTTTTTTTTTTTTTTCCTTGTCAAATCTTGACCCCTATAACTTTTTGGTATTTATGTGTACAGAGCTGTATGGGGGCTCATTTTTTGCGGGACGATCTGAAGTTTTTATTGATACCATTCTGGGGTGTGTATGACTTTTTGATCACTTTTTATTTAATTTTTTTTAGAAAAAAAAAGCGACAAAAAACGGCAAATCGCCATTTGGACGCTTTTTTCTGCCACACAATTCGCCGTATTGGAATTTTTTTTTTTATATTTTAAAAGTACGGGCGTTTTCGGTCACGGTGATACCCATGATGTCTATATTTATTGTTATTTAGGTATTTATTTTTTACTTATACGGAAAGGGGGGTGATTTGAACTTTTACATCTTTTTTATTTTTTATATATTTTTTAACATTTTTAAAAAATTTTTTTTTACTATTAGAAAGCTCAAATATGGGCTTATATATTGTGGCTTTTTTTTTTTCTTTATGAGCAATTCTGGGTTTTATAGACTCAGAAATCCATGAATTGCTCATTTCTTATCCTGGCCTGCCATCTAGTGGCCAGAATAAGAATTGCACTTTGAAAACTGTAATCCTCACCAGCGAGGATTACAGTTTTCATATGGTGTACAGACACCCCGATTGGCCACACGGGGTGTCTGTACACCACCCGGAATCGAACGCTTCCGGGTTTAGACGCAACTAGATGCCGTGATCACGTGTGATCACGGCATCTAGTCACCCCGGAAGACGCCGCCGACACAGTAGGTAGCGGAAAGTCTCTGCTGTTAGAAACAGCAGAGACTTGCCGGCCATGACGCCCGCCGCACCCGCGAGCGGGCGCCATGTGCCCGCATCGCCCCAGCGCCGTACATGTACGGCGCTGGTCGCGAAGGGGTTAATTGTATGTATACTAATTCCAGAAACCCCCTAATTGGTGAACTGGGATTAGGGATGAGCGGATCGACTTTGGATGCTTCATCCTAAAACGATTTGTATAAAACTTTGTTTTAATACTTTACGAAGCATGCGCTCAGTATAAATGGTTTTTACACCATTTATTTACATTTTTACAGTAGAAATTAATTTCTGAAGTTATTATACAAGGCCAATACATTCTAATACTGTAGTACTGTATGCTCCATACAGTACTAAAACAAAGTTTTATGCAAATCAACTTCGGATGAAGCATCCAAAGTTGATTCGCTCATCTCTAGTAGTAATGTCTGAGGAGAACTATGATATAGTGGGAATAACTGAGACATGGCTGGATGATAGGTAACAGTCTTTTTAGAAGGGGGAGGGGTTTGCCTTTATGTAAAGTCCTGTCTAAAGCCAGCACTCCAGGCAGATATAAGTGAAGGAAATGAACATGTGGAGTCACTGTGGGTAGAAATACATGGAGGCAAAAACAATGTCCAATGGCCAATGTCCTCAAAATGCAGCCACAAAATGGGATATTTTCAAAAGACTCCTAAACCGTAATTGTGAGAAGTACATATAGTACCTTACGGGAATAAAAGGGTGAGGAATAAGAAAAAAAACAATGTTCATAAATAGAAATGTAAAGGAAGAAATAAAGGACAAAAATAAAGCATTTCAATCACTAGAACAGGACGGGAGCGAGGAAGCATTGAAAAACTATAAGGAAAATAATAGAATATGTAAAAGACCAATAAAAGCAGCCAAACTGGAGACAGAGATTCATTGCCAAAGAGAGTAAAACTAACCCTAAAATGTTATTCAATTATATCAATGGTAAAAAGTATAAATCTGAAGGTGTTGGCTCTTTACAGAATGATGAGGGAGGAGTTGCAAAAAAAAAAAAAACAGAGCCCAGATACTATAGGCCAGTAGGTTTAACATCTGTTGTGGGTAAACTGTTTCATGGTTTTCTAAGAGATGCTATCTTCAATGAAAATAAGCAAATAATGCCATGTAAGCATGGTTTCATGAGGGATCGGTCATGTCAAACTAATTTAATGAGTTTCTACGAGGAGGTAAGTTCTAGACTTGATTTGGTGAATTAGTGGATGTCATATCTTGACCAAAACATTTTATACTGTGCCACATAAAAGGTTAGTTTCTAAAATGAGAATGCTTGAACTGGGAGAACATGTGTGTATGTGGCTCAGTGATAGAAAACAGAGGGTGATTATTAACAGTACACACTCGGACTGGGTCACTGTCACTAATGGGATACCACAGGGGTCAGTACTGGGCTCTATTCTCTTCAATATATTTATTAATGATCTTGTACAGGGGCTGCACAGTAAAATATCAATTTTTGTAGATGACACTAAACTGTGTAAAGTAATTAACACAGAAGAGGACAGTATACTGCTCTAGATGGATCTGGATAGATTGGAGGCTTGGGCAGAGAAATGGCAGATGAGGTTTAACACCGACAATTTTAAGGTTATGCACATGGGAAGGAATAATGCAAGTCACCCGTACATACTAAATGGTAAAACACTGGGTAACACTGACATGGAAAAGGACCTAGGAATTTTAGTGGACAGCAAACTACTGTATTTTTCACTTTATAAGACGCACCCGATGATAAGACGCACCCCAGATTTTAGAGTAGGAAAATAAGAAAGAATATTTTTCATCAGACCTCATATCGGATCCTCATATCAGACCCCCCATAAATTTCAGGACATCACATGAGACCCCCATATCAGCCCTCCATGTCAGACCCCATCAGACCTCAGATCAGCCCTTTCAGACCGCCATCAGACCTCAGATCAGCCCACTCATCCCCCATCAGACCTCAGATCAGCCCACTCATCCCCCATCAGACCTCAGATCACCCCACTCAGTCCCCATCAGACCTCAAATCAGCCCACTCAGCCCCCATCAGACCTCAGATCAGCCCCCATATCACCCCCCATTAGACCTCAGATCAGCCCCCATATCAGCCCCCATTAGACCTCAGATCAGCCCATCAGAATAAAATAAAAAAAAACTCTTACCTCTCCTGCGCCGCAGCTCTGCTCCGGGTCCGGAGCTCCTCTGTCTTCTCCTGCCAGCGCTGCATTGTCACCTGACTGCGAGTTGTGTGTATAATAAGTACAAATCTACAAGGTGAGCCTCCAATTGGGTGTCAGTATATGGTCAATTGTTAATGGCATACTCACCTTATGTTGTGCCCTGTATTTCTGTTGTTTATACAGAAATCACCTGCCTATTTCTTCGAACAACACCTTATCAAGGCCACTACCACTCCCATCCTCTGCAGCGGCTCCTCAGGGGCTTGCTGCAAATTAATCCTGGGGTTATATATCAAGTCCTGTACAGTCATGGCCAAAAGTTTTGAGAATGATACAAATATTAATTTTTACAAAGTCTACTGCTTCAGTTTTTATAATGGCAATTTGCATATACTCCAGAATGTTATAAAGAGTGATCAGCTTAACAGCAATTACTTGCAAAGTCAATATTTGCCTAGAAAATGAACTTTATCCCCCAAAACACATTTCAACATCATTGCAGCCCTGCCTTAAAAGGACCAGCTAACATTGTTTCAGTGATTGCTCCATTAACACAGGTGTGGGTGTTGATGAGGACAGGGCTGGAGATCAATCTGTCATGATTAAGTAAGAATGACACCACTGGACACTTTAAAAGGAGGCTGGTGCTTGGCATCATTGTTTCTCTTCTGTTAACCATGGTTATCTCTAAAGAAACACATGCAGTCATCATTGCACTGCACAAAAATGGCCTAACAGGGAAGAGTATCGCAGCTAGAAAGATTGCACCTCAGTCAACAATCTATCGCATCATCAAGAACTTCAAGGAGAGAGGTTCCATTGTACCAAAAAGGCTCCAGGGCGCCCAAGAAAGACCAGCAAGCGCCAGGATCGTCTCTTAAAAGTGTTTCAGCTGCGGGATCGGGCTACCAGCAGTGCAGAGCTTGCTCAGGAATGGCAGTAGGCAGGTGTGAGTGCATCTGCACGCACTGTGAGGCGGAGACTCTTGGAGCAAGGCCTGGTCTCAAGGAGGGCAGCAAAGAAGCCACTTCTCTCCAGAAAAAACATCAGGGACAGACTGATATTCTGCAAAAGGTACAGGGAGTGGACTGCTGAGGACTGGGGTAAAGTCATTTTCTCTGATGAATCCCCTTTTCGATTGTTTGGGACATCTGGAAAACAGCTTATTCGGAGAAGACGAGGTGAGCGCTACCACCAGTCTTGTCTCATGCCAACTGTAAAGCATCCTGAAACCATTCATGTGTGGGGTTGCTTCTCAGCCAAGGGAATCGGCTCTCTCACAGTCTTGCCTAAAAACACAGCCATGAATAAAGAATGGTACCAGAATGTCCTCCGAGACCAACTTCTCCCAACTGTCCAAGAGCAGTTTGGCGATCAACAATGCCTTTTCCAGCATGATGGAGCACCTTGCCATAAAGCAAAGGTGATAACTAAATGGCTCAGGGAACAAAACATAGAGATTTTGGGTCCATGGCCTGGAAACTCCCCAGATCTTAATCCCATTGAGAACTTGTGGTCAATCATCAAGAGACGGGTGGACAAACAAAAACTTACAAATTCTGACAAAATGCAAGCATTGATTGTGCAAGAATGGACTGCTATCAGTCAGGATTTGGTCCAGAAGTTGATTGAGAGCATGCCAGGGAGAATTGCAGAGGTCATGAAGAAGAAGGGTCAACACTGCAAATATTGACTTGCTGCATTAACTCATTCTAACTGTCAATATAAGCTTTTGTTACTCATAATATGATTGCAATTATATTTCTGTATGTGATAAAAACATCTGACAAACACACATGAAAACCAGAGGGCAGCAGATCATGTGAAAATATAATATTTGTGTCATTCTCAAAACTTTTGGCCATGACTGTACATAACTGCTCAGAGAACTTGAGGAAAATGAACTTTTACTTAGCCACAAGTGCTGGGTATGGCAACATAGCAGAGTTAACATAAAAAGGGTATAACAGTGGAGATAAATAGGCTGCAATGATCTACTGGCAACATGACTGCAACTGTCGCACATGCCATCAAACTGTATGTAACACTTCATGGTGCTGTATCCAAGCAAAACCATGATGCACTTCTCCTGTATCTGCACTGCCCTAACACCGGCCAGCTAGTTTAACCCTTTAGTGAGCAGCCTGTCTTGTCCTTACCAAGTGTTTTTCTTCCTTTTTTCACCGTCTCCTTCCAAGCGCTATAGATTTTTTATTTTTCCATCTATGTAGCTGTATGAGGGCTTGTTTTTTGTATGACAAGTTGTAAGTTTTTAATAGCACCATTGTGGGATACACAACTTTCTGATTAACTTTTATTAAGTCATTCTGGAAGGGAGATGGGAAAAACAGCAATACTGCCACTGAGTTTTTATGTTATACATTTTACAGCGTTCATTTTTTGGTATAAATATATATATTTTTTTTTTAACGTTTTACTACTTTTGTGCAATAAATCTTTTTGCATTGCCACTTTCCAACACCCATAACTTTTTTATTTTTCTTTCTATGGAGTTATGTGCGGGCTTGAGTTTTGCGGGACGACTTAGTTTTCATTGGTATAATTTTGAAGTAAATTACACTTTTTGGTCGCTTGTTATTAAGTTATTAAGTAAAAATTAATAAGTTATTAAGTAAAAATTAGCAATTCTGTCATTTTAAAAAAAATTATGACGTTCACTGTAGAGGATAATTTTCATGATATTTATATAGTGCAGGTTGTTATGGATGCGGTGATACCAAACATATGGGGGTGATTTTTTTTGCATTTTTTTCATTGAAAAGTGCATTTTCAATGGAAAAAAGCATTTTTTTTACTGAAATTTTTTTATTTATTAAATTAAAATAACATTTTGATTGATTTTAAAATACAATATACTATCCCTATAGTGCATTGCATTTTAATGTCAGTGCTGTGCTGACATTGACCAGGTGCTGTAAACTACTAAAGGCTGGTTTTGGGCCCTATATCAGACCTCATATCAGCAGGCCCCATTTGCTTTTGCGGGGTGCCGATGGGAGATAGAGGGAGTCCACTCCTTCTCTCAGTGCTTTACATGCGGTGGCTGCCATTGCCCGCTGCATGTAAAGCATTAAACAGCCCGGATCAGCACTCCTGACGGTCTGGTCAGTTAGGGCAGGAGTGCAGCTCTCATTTCAGTCAGCACTTACACTGGGACACTGTAAAAAAGCAGCGTCCCAGCCTTAGGCCCCTTAGTGACTACTGTAAAAAGGAGTATGGGTGGTCACAAAGGGGTTAAAGCTTCTCCCACCCAGCTAGTTACATAGACACCCTCCTATCACTGTCCTTGTTGCCGCTTTGACAGGCCCATGGACATAACATCACAGGAAATAGACTGCATGGACATAGTCATATGACCACAGCCCAGTCAGTAGCAATAAAGGTAAAGGAAATATATAAAAAAAATTACAGCTACCTTCATAAATGATTATTTTAAAGGATGTTGATGCAAATTGGAAAACCCCTTGTGGTCAGAGTTATGAATGGTAATGGTAATTGTAATATAACTAAAAAAGCCGCCATGCCTTCCTTATCTGGTGCTCATGTCCCAGGCATTATTTCTGAATCCATGCAGAGATTCCATAACACAAACAGTTTAGGAAATATGCACCTGGTAATTATATATAGGTTTTTCATTGTTCATTTAGTCATTTAAAAACCTAGCTATGAATGAAGACTAGAGATGAGCGAATCTATTCGCCGCTTCGTAGATTCGATACGAAACTACGCAATTTTCTACTCCAAAGCGAATCTGGATTTTTTCAGATTCGCTCTGTTCGAATCTTAAATGCTCTTAAACCTTTGTACGCATACGCTACGTACTTGTCCGATGAATTGTACGCTAATGCTACATATCAGTTAATTTATACGCTGATGTGTACGAATTCAGATAATTAGCAAACTTTTACTGTATGTTCGTTATTCGTTCAGAAATAGGCGGCAAAAAGCCCAGGAAGAAAGCGGTCACCTGACCTAGTGGGAAGGGCTTGCTCTGATTGGCCCATAGGCTCGGTAAGCCTGTGACGCATCAGTTGTGCTGCGACTGCTGAGACGAGCAGAAGCACTGTCTGTGAAGTTCTGAGAGACAGAGAACTGTTTTCTTCAAATTGTGGTGTAATTGTTCTGGGCATCCATAATACAGATATCAGGGCCAGTGCAGGGCTAGTAATTAATCAGGCAGGGAGAGAGACAAAGACCTGCAGGGCCACAGTCAAGTGAAAATGTCTGGCATGGAAAAGCAAAAGGGTTCCAATTCCAGCCAGACCTCGAGCTCCAAAAAAAAGGAGAAGGTGGCACAGGCCAGCAGTGCCAAAGGACCTGTAGACGGAGCTTCTACTGGTAGAATTCGTAATAGTTGGCCACTGTTCCACCAGGCTAACCCACCAAGGTGCAAAATTGTAGTGGAGGAGAAAGTGGATGAGGTAGTGGAGTGGATGGCACACTCATCTCAATCACAGCCGGATGACGTGCTTTCTTCTGCTGATACAGTATCATGTAGCCAGGGGTCAGACTCAGAGCGTTCCTCCTGCTTCACCATTTCGCTCCAGCAAAGCCTGTCATTTTCTGCCACCTCTCAGCCTTCAGTGCCCTCTCCTAGTGGTGTGCCTTCTGCATTTTATCAAATAAAAGGCCACCAAACCCCATTGCACAATCCGGCAGATGTGGAGAAAAGCCTCCCTGATGATTTTTTAGAGAGCAGTCAGAGTTTGGACTGCTCGGAAGCGGAGGTTGGCGGGGAACAGCCTGTATTACAGTCAGAAAAAAGTGGTGGGAGTCTGATGATGATGTATTAGACAGAAGGACCTGGGAGGCGGATCGGGCTGGTGAGGAGGATTTGATCTCTGAGGAGGAAGGCGGTGGTAGTGGCAGTAACAGAAGGCAGAGGTGAGTTAGGGGCCGGGCCTGCCTTGGGAACTAGTGAGACCCCAAGTATAGTGGGGCCGGCATCAGGTTCTAAGCTTGCAAGGGCTACAAGCTTGGCCAGCTCTGGAGGGCGCATGTCGGGTGTGTGGAAGTATTTCACCACTCTGCCGGGGGACATCAGCACAGCCACGTGTAATTTCTGTAAGCACAAATTGAGCCGTGGGAAAGCCTCAAAAGTAGGGACCACTGCTCTGTGCAACCATCTGAAGCTGCGTCATGCCGCAAATTTGTCTTACCAAGGTGGATTAGAGCAGTGCATTAATATTGAAGAGCTGGCTACTTCTCCCAGGGTCCCTTGCGTCAGGCAGGCCGCAGACAAAGGCGTAACTAGTACATACACCTCGTCATCAACCTTGTGCGTTTCTCCACCTCCTCTTATTCGTCAGCCATCCATCGTCGAGTGCGTGGCCAAGAAGCAAGTTTACGCAACAAGTAATCCAACAGTGCGCAAACTTAACTGTCACCTGACCAAGTTGCTGGCTGTGCAGTCTCTGCCGTACAACTCAGTTGACTGCACAGCTTTTAGGGAGCTGATGGCTTGCGCTCAGCCGCGCTGGCAGATCCCTAGCCGGCATTACTTTTCACCCAAACGGACCAAACTGTCACCAGGCAGTGCCCAAACAAACACCTTTATAAAAATGAATAAAGGCTGGATTACCTCCGATTTTCACACTCCTCTTGCTGAGGCAGATGATTAGATCAGGCCTTGCAGGCCAAAATAGACTTCCCACTGTTGCTGTCAGCCGGCCCATAACGTTACATGCCAAATGTTTTGTGTCAACCCGTGTGTGCGAACCCGAACTCCCCAAACCAATACCCCAAAATTTTATTAAAATCCAAAAACTGTTGTCTACCTCCGCCTCCGTTTTCAACATTAGCACTTAGCAAGCGAGCAGCTGTTGTTATACAACGTTCTTAGTTCTATTTAGTATTCGTAAATTTGTTTTGGACGTTTTCCTAAAAAAAATAAATAAATAAAAAAATAAAAATTGTAAAAATGGTATTAAAAAATAAAATTGTTACACTGTTGTCTACCTCCGCTTCCCATTACAAGTTACATTAGCAGAGATTGTTATCCTCCACCACAGTTTGTTGTATTTACTATTCACTCTCTGCTGATGTACCCCGTCCCCCACTACTACTGGCTGTGGCACCCATGAAAAGCCCATATATAATTTGCACTGCCTATCTTTACAAGGTAGAATGTTTACAGGCTTGTTGTCCAAACAAGCCAAGCCTTTTTCTCTTACTGTTATCCGGGAACCGGATTATAAAATGGCCTTTGGACAATTTATGGAGGCTCCGGCCTAAACAGAAAACCCTGTGTTCTTCACAGTATTGCGGGCTCTGGCCTATGCACAATTTTTGGACGCTCCAGCCTAAACAGACAACCCTGTCTTCTTCATAGTATTGCAGGCTCTGGCCTATGTACAAATTTTGGAGGCTCCGGCCTAAACAGACAACCCTGTCTTCTTCACAGTATTTCGGGCTCTGGCCTATGCACAATTTTTGGAGGCTCCGGCCTAAACAGACATCGCTTCACACTAATGCGGGCTCTGGCCTATGCACAATGTTTGGAGGCTCCGGCCTAAACAGACACCCCTGTCTTCTTCACACTAAAAAAAGGAAAAAGGGAAAAAAAAAAGTTACGCCGGCCTTTAACGACGTCTGGCCATCTTCGCCTGCAGCTCTCGGAGTTTAAGCTGCAGGCCACAAATAAGCTGGGAGGCTGCATGGAGCCTGGTGTCAAAGCAGCGTAAGGCTGCCTCCACCTCAAAGTCAGTTGGGATATCTGTAGGGGTGGAAACAGTAATATAATTAGTATGATCCAGGGGGTTATCCCACGAAAAAAATTCTAAACTTTCAAACCAACACCTGGATAATATTTTAGCAATTGCGTGTCATTTAATATTTGGTATATCTACTGGAACGAGTTATTCTGTGACATGCATCTATTATTGAGACCTTTTTTTTTCTTTGAACTGCTCACTGAGAAGGCCACACATGGTCAGTTTGGGGTTTGTACTTACTGGACACCCATACTGAGTGGTCTTCCCATGGTCCAGGACCATGGGAAAACCCTGACGGTTGGAGCTACAAAAGATAAAACATAAATTTAGCTTATATTTTGAAGACAGAAGGTCCACCCATTACACTTTTTATTTTACCAACCTTCTACCTCTGCAAGTTGGGCTGGTGGTGTTGGAGGGGTAGGTGGGGTCCTCTCTCGCTGTTGTGGTGGAGGAGGGTAAGAGGGGCTCCTCTGTGGTGCAGCAGCTGTAAAAAAAACATTAAATAATGGCATTACATTCAACTCTAATGAACAGTTGTAACTTCTGATGTTGATACGTCTGAATAGTTTGGGCCTGGATCCCATTCCTAACCACTAGTGCTCTACTGTATCACTGCAGCTGCACTCCCACGTAGCCTGGATTAAAAATAAATTAAATATGTTTACACTTACTAGAAGCTGATGGTACTGTAGGGGCCGTCTGGGCATGACGCTGGCGGTGACCTTGGTGACGCCGTCGTTGATGTTGCTCTGCAACATAAATCCATGCACAATTGTTATGATGACTGTTTTTATTACTAACACTGTATACTACTATGAAGATATTATGGGTGAGAGGAGGGCCATATCCATTTTGTTTCTTCTAAATGGGTATTTATCGCAATATATATCTTTATTGCAATAAATTTCTTAATATCGTTAACGTGGGAATATTTTTGATATTGCCCACTCACATTAGCTGCAGCATGAACACGTCTTTGAGTCTGTGTGTAGGAGGAGGAAGCGCTAACTATGAAGGGGCATATATCTAAGCCAGGGTACTTTCTTTCACACTAGCGCAGTTGCCTGACACAAACGGGAGAACGGCCAGACCCATTAACAATAAAGGGGGACGGCGCTGATCCGGCCGCCACCCGGCAAGAACGCCAGGAATTGGCCGAACAAATACTGCAGAACAGCCTGCCGGATCACCCCCACATATGTGAAAGTAGCCTAAGGCAAATTACTGGGAAAGAGCACGTATCTGAGAATACCTTCACTTGTTTGAGTGGAGTTAGAGGCGTGGTCTAGCATGAAAGAAAATTGCTTCAGCGCACTACGCACGCACACGTTGTCCTTCTATACGGTTTTCATTATTGACACTCACTGGTATACAATACAGTACAAAAATTTACAGGTTTTTACTTTTCAAATATTTTGTTACTCACCCTGCCGTATCTCTGCGCGGATCTCATTAAGCCGCTCTGGGCACTTGAACATCAAATCGGACCATTTCCGCTGGATCTGGCCCGGAGTCCTCACTGTGTCGAAGCGATAGTGCAAGCCTCTGATCACCTGCTGCACTATCTCCTTCTTCTGCTGGTTCGGGTGTCAGTGTGTGCCATCGTAATCCTGCTGGTCCATCAGCCGGATCATGTATTTAAGCTCTCCAGAGCTAAATGCTGAAGATCGCCTGGATGCCATTTTCCAAGCTTCGCTCTGCCTCTGAGGAATGCACACTGCAGCCTAGCGTCGTGCGTGCCTGCGTATTAAGCTAGACAATAGTACGCTAAGGATTCGTATGCACTTTGTACGCTTATGCGTACGTATTCAGTTAAGTAGAGTACCTTTAACAACGCAATGTTCGTTATCAGTCCGCGAATGTTCGCAGAACACGACCAGAATAACGAATGATTTGTACGCAGCTTCGATCGAATAGATTCATATTAAGATCGAATCTTTTTAAAAATTCGTGGAACATTCGGCGAAGAGAATTTTGGATGATTCGCTCATCTCTAATGAAGACCCTAAGAGGGATCCCTGTGGCCTTATTATCTGTATTGCTATTTGGATTGGTTTTAAATAGTTAAAAGAATAATAAAGAACCTTGATATTATTACTGGTTGCTGGTCCCCTGTCTGTAGAATTTATGAATGATATTGTAAGTAATCTGCTAATTGAGCATATAGTGTCCCTAAATGATTCCTGTACCTCTTGATTGATTTCCATGGATGAATAACCTTCACTGCTTCCAAACTTCTGTCTTAATGATATTTTATAACCAACACAATTTATGAAATCCCTGCTGTGATAAATTTGGTGAGATATTTATAGACTGCACTTTTACTATACATTACATGGAAAAAATGTTCTTTGCCATGCCTTAGCATTACATGTTTTCTCCAAGGGGTTTAAAATTAATTTGTCTTTTTGACACATTTGAGTTTCCATTTGGTAAAATATATACATTTGGAGTTTTTATATCTATTCTAAATTTCTGGTATTGTGACTCTGATAAGAAATGATTCCAATCAAATGTCTAATTTGCTGAACTAGCAGAATAAATCTCATATCAGACGCTTATACAGTATCTGCTTTGGCAAATGGCTACATGTTAGTTTTAATAAAACAATAATTATATCCAACAGTGACATGCCAAGGTGCACACAATACTTGCCAAGAACATTTGGACAGCCAGAATGAGAAAATATACATATGGAATTTTGTAATCTATGTCCACTACTTTGACATAAACAGATATTAGTTTCTACCTTGTTACTGAAAGAGTAGTCTGCTCTTGTTTATTCTAAAAATCATATCCAAATCCTCCTTCAAAGGCAACATATCATGAATTTTAGTTTCATTAAAGGGGTGGTCCAGTTTCAGGAGGAAGTGGACAACCCTTGGGAACCTCGTGCAATAAAGAGGTGGTAGGTACTGGCAGATCCCATGCACAGATAAAGCTCTTTGACTGCCCTCGCACAGATAAGGCTCTCTTTGACTGTACATTATATCTCCCTGGAGACTGAACCCTTAGGATTCACATGCAATAAATAACCAGTAAGTATTTACCTGACAGATTGTGTGCACACATAAGGTTCTCTTTGACTATACATTATCTCTTCCTGGAGACTGAACCCTCAGGATACACCTACAATAAAGAACTGGTAAGTACTTGATAGCGCCCATGCCATCTCTTTGGTTCTCCCAGCTAGGATCTGTTTATTTATGTTACTGCTGCAGCCAATCACTGGTATCAGCGATAAACACAATGATTGGTTGCAGCGGTCACGTGCTATTGATGTGACATCACCGCTGCATTCAGGTAAACAGAGCTGGGCCGGGTGAACCAGAGTGATGGTGAAGGATCTGTCAGGTACATATTTACCACTTCTTTATTGCATCCCAAGGGTTCAGTGCTGTCATATAGTAAGTCACCGAATCCCTCATTCACTAATGACAATTAGATGGCTCTGTTGACTCTATCCCAGTCTATACTGCAAAGCTAAATACTGACCTGAAGAAAACAGTAAATATAAGACTAAGTGTATACTCCAGTGACTAGTAAAACTGGAATTTTTCAGAATTGTTTTTAGATTCTTTCATTTACATAGAAACCCAATAAAAAAGTATAATTTTAATAAAAAGACGATTTGAATAATATTTCACTTTCTGATGTATCGTATTTTTCGCTTTATAAGTTGCACTTTTTTCCCCCCAAAAGTAGGGGGGGAAATGGCCGTGCGTCTTATAAAGCGAATACTAGTGAACACTTCCATTATGAAGCGCTCACTAGTATATAATAGATGCCGGGAGCAGGAAAACATACTCACCCTCCTGCGCTGCAGCTCCACTCCGGGTCCGGTGCTCCTCTGTCTTCTCTTGCTGGTGCTGCACTGTCCTGACCGCATAGAGCATCAGGACGTAGTGCGCGCAGTATGACCTGACGCTGCACGCAGTCAGGTGACAGTGCAGCGCCGGCAGGAGAAGACAGAGGAGCGCCGGAGTGGAGCCGCGGCGCAGGAGAGGTAAGAGAGTTTTTTTATTTTGTTCTGATGGGGCAGAGTGGGCTAATATGGGGGCAGAGTGGGCTGATCTGAGGTCTGATGGGGCACAATGGGCTGATCTGAGGTCTGATGGAGACACAGTGGGCTGATCTGAGGTCTGATGGGGGCACAGTGGGTTGATCTGAGGTCTTATAGGGGTACTGTGGGCTGATATGGGGACACAGTGGGCTGATCTGAGGTATGATGGGGGCACAGTGGGCTGATTTGAGGTATGATGGGGGCACAGTGGTCTGATCTGAGGTCTGATGGGGGCACAGTGGGCTGATATGGGGACACAGTGGGCTGATCTGAGGTCTGATGGGGCAGAGTGGGCTGATGGGCTGATCTGAGGTCTGATGGGGGCAGAGTGGGCAGATTTGGGCTGATATGGGGGCTGAGTGGGCTATTATGGGGGCTGAGTGGGCTGATTTGAGGTCTGATGGGGGCTGAGTGGGCTGATCTAAGGTCTGATGGGGGTCTGAAAGGGCTGATCTGAGGTCTGATGGTGGTCTGATGTGATGTCCTGAAATGTATGAGGGATCTGATATGAGTTCTGATGAAAAATATTTTTTTCTTATTTTGCTACTCTGGGGTGCATCTTATCATCGGGTGCGTCTTATAAAGCGAAAAATATGGTAATTAGAGAGGGCCGAGGTGTGACAACCCCCCATTATGTTTCATAAAGAAAGTAGTTACATGCTGAAACGTTGGGCCAGATCCAGTACTGCAGCAATAGTTGTAATAGATTTTATTGCACAAATTTCTGCAGCTGAAAATCCATTCCATGCATCTGAATGGGTTTGTTAATATGACATGGACTTCTGCAAAACCCATTCAGATGAATGGAATAGTCACATACAGAGGTATAGTGGAGGCCCCATCGGTATCCTATTATGTCTCCATAAAACTCACAGCTGTAATACAGCTGCATGCATTCCTCCTGATTCTCTGTAACTGGATGTAAAATAACAGCCTGTGAGAAGAAGGATACCAATCAGGATCCCACTTTCCGTAAAAGTGCCTTAACAGGTGCTGAACAGTACAAGATCTCCCTCAGATCCTTAACCTGACATTCAATGCCTTCTTCCAAGATTTAGGGGCTGAACAGCAGGGTTAGGATCCTAGGGATCCTGCAGTCAATCATTCTCCTCATTAGAATACTGTGGCTGCAGTGGTCATGTGCCGTATACCTACACATCACCACTGCAGTCTGTAATCAAGCAGCGGCCAGACCCAGATCAGCTCTGCAGTTAACCATGTAACAAGTGCTAATATATCAGCCCCTGTTACAGAAGAAATTTTAAATGCCACCAGAGTGTAAATTAAAAAAGACAAAAAAATAATTAAAAAAAGCTGCCATAATGCAGCTTTGTAACCACCCTTGTGATCATAACCATACATACCCTATATCAAAACGACCATTACCAAAAGGGGATATACAGTCATTTAAAAGAGGGTATATGTTGAACTCTTCTGTGCTATTAAAAAAATATGGAAAACATACTATTTTTTTTTTTTTTTTGGCAGGTATAAAAAATAAAAACATTAAGCTACTAAATTAAAAATGAAAATAAATAAAGCCCCATGTATCATCACAAATAGGGATAAAAATTATTTACATAACCTGAAAAAAAGCTAAATAAACCAGTGTGCATCTGTCTAAATTATCATATTTTAAAAGAATTATAGATATAGTATATAAACTCACTGACAAAAAAAATATTCATCCAGATAGAAAGGTTGGCTTACTGAAAAACTTACCATGAATTTCTGGCAGATATGTAAAGGATTACAGGTGTGGTCTGATTAGACACTGGGTCTTGCCACAAGAGGGCATAAAAATGCTTCCCCTGCTGCCCTATAAAAAGGCTCTCAGAGGATACCTTTGGGTAGTGTACCTCTTGGTGAGAGATGGTTGACTGCTAGACATGCCTCTACGAATCACTCAAAGACATTTTGCACAGTTAACGGAACCTTTATGCCTCTATGCCCAACGATATCTCATCTTCTATCAAGGCTAGAGGAGTCTAACAGGGTACTAGAGCCTCCTATCAGTTGTACAGTTTTATTGTAATCACATATATATATCATAATATTTTGCATTATTTTTTTTTATCAATGAGTGAATATAGTATAGAAATCATTACAATGACGCTTCGCTAGTGCCATCATGCCATGCGCTCTTCTTGCAGGTTTCAACTTGGGGCATGTTTTCTATGGTGGTTCATGTTGCCACTGTTCTATGTGTCCTCTGTTACTTGTGAGTGTGAATTAGTGCCAATGCACTTCATATCTCTCCTCAATTCAGTATTGTGTAAGTTAATGTTCCGTGGTCCTATGTGTGTGTGTGTATATGTGTTAAGACTGATGAGTTTGTGAAGCGTGCTATACAGTGCCTTGTGAAAGTATTCGGCCCCCTGGAACTTTTCAACCTTTTGCCACATTTCAGGCTTCAAACAAAAAGATATAACATTTGAAATTTTTGGTGAAGAATCAACAACAAGTGGGTCACAATTGTGAAGTGGAACGAAATTTATTGGATCATTTAAACGTTTTTTGTAATAATAAAACTGAAAAGTTGGGCGTGCAAAATTATTTGGCCCATTTACTTTCAGTTCAGAAAACTCACTCCAGAAGTTCATTGAGGATCTCTGAATGATCCAATGTTGTCCTAAATGACTGATGAAGATAAATAGAATCCACCTGTGTGTAATCAAGTCTCCGTATAAATGCACCTGCTCTGTGATAGTCTTAGTTTAAGGCACAGAGAGCATCATGAAGACCAAGGAACACACCAGGCAGGTCCGTGATACTGTTGTGGAGAAGTTTAAAGCCGGATTTGGATACCAAAAGATTTCCCAAGCTTTAAACATCCCAAGGAGCACTGTGCAAGCGATAATATTGAAATGGAAGGAGTATCAGACCACTGCAAATCTACCAAGACCCGGCCGTCCCTCTAAACTTTCATCTCAAACAAGGAGAAGACTGATCAGAGATGCAGCCAAGAGGCCCATGATCACTCTGGATGAACTGCAGAAATCTACAGCTGAGGTGGGAGAGTCTGTCCATAGGGCAACAATCAGTCGAACACTTCACAAATCTGGCCTTTATGGAAGAGTGGCAAGAAGAAAGCCATTTCTCAAAGATATCCATAAAAAGTCTCGTTTACAGTTTGCCACAAGCCACCTGGAAGACACACCAAACATGTGGAAGAAGGTACTCTGGTCAGATGTTTTGTTTGATTCCAAAATCGAACTTTTTGGAAACAATGCAAAACGATAAGTTTGGCGTAAAAGCAACACAGCTCATCACCCTGAACACACCATCCCCACTGTCAAACATGGTGGTGGCAGCATCATGGTTTGGGCCTGCTGTTAATCAGCAGGGACAGGGAAGATGGTTAAAATTGATGGGAAGATGGATGGAGCCAAATACAGGATGAAAACCTGTTGGGAGTCTGCAAAAGACCTGTGACTAGGACGGAGATGTATCTTCCAACAAGACAATTATCCCAAACATAAAGCAAAATCTACAATGGAATGGTTCAAAAATAAACGTATCCAGGTCTTAGAATGGCCAAGTCAAAATCCAGACCTGAATTCAATTGAGAATATGTGGAAAGAGCTAAAAACTGCTGTTCACAAACGCTCTCCATCCAACCTCAAAGAGCTCCAGCTGTTTTGTAAGGAAGAATGGGCAAGAATTTCAGCCTCTAGATGTGCAAAACTGATAGAGACATACCCCAAGCGACTTGCAGCTGTAATCGCAGCAAAAGGTGGCGCAACAAAGTATTAATGCAAGGGGGCCGAATAATTTTGCACGCCCCACTTTTCAGTTTTATTATTACAAAAAAAATTTAAATGATCCAATAAATTTCGTTCCACTGAAAAATTGTGACCCACTTGTTGTTGATTCTTCACCAAAAATTTTAAATGTTATATCTTTTTGTTTGAAGCCTGAAATGTGGCAAAAGTGTGGTTGAAAAGTTCAAGGGTCCGAATACTTTCGCAAGGCACTATATATTGTCTCAGTTGCTACTTTACTATGGATTTCCTGAAATGTGTTTCTTGTACCTGTGTTACGCAATTTCAGATTCTGTTGGATCTTTGCACGTTCTGTCTTTGTCTGAATTCTGTGCAGTTTATTGGCCATTTGACTTTATCTGTTTTCTTAGTTCTGTTTGCCATGCTCTTGAATGTGTTCTGTGTGTGGTCTGAATTCTGTCCTACTTCTGTTTGCCAGTGAATTCCAAAGTTCTAGTTCTTCTCTGGTCTGCCTTACCAAGTTCTTGCTTCTGTACCTGTCTGTCTGAACTGTTTCCTAGAATCCTGTGCCTGTTCATCTTGCTAAGTTTCTGCACATGTATTTGCTATGTCTGAACTGTGTCCTGTCTCAGTCTGGTTCTGTTTTGCTTTGGGTTTTCTTGTGTTCTGCCTGTCAATCCTTGCCTTGTTTTGTCTATGATCTTGCATGTGCTCCTGGTGCCTTACATTGGTGGTTCTGACCCAGTGTGTTAGGTGCTCGCTATACTGGAACTGTTCCAAGTGGTAGTGGCCTGCTGGTTACCTGTTAAAGGGTGAAAGCCAGGAGACCCAATGTCAAAACGGTTAGTTGGCACAGTGGTTCCTCAACCATTGTTTGTAACATATATATTTATCTCTTTGTCTCTCTCTCTCTCTATGTATCAGTACCACTGCTTTTTTGCAGGGTATTCCCACTTCACAAACTGCCTTCAGTCCTTCAGAAAGACAGAAAAGTAGGCAGTTACCCAATTTATTCTTTTTTAAGTGCATCCTTTCTGCTACTTTGTTTATTGCTCATGGTCCAGCAGCAGCAACAGCCACACTTGCACAGTGCAATACTCTTCTCTTCTCATTCTGCAACAAATCACCATTCATTGGGTCAGCTCCAAAGCATGCACAAAAGCCTTGGAGCTGTTCTACAGTAGTGATGTTGCTAATAAAAAGTTTATTAGCGGCATCGGGAATGTGCATGGATAGGCAAGAGGTACAATGACATAATCAGAGTGCCTCTTGTCTGGTCTGTCCTTCACATACAAGATTTCTGTCCACCAAAGAGGTAGGAGATCAGAAACTCTGAAGAAAGATAATGTCTTTAATGGTGTAGCTCTGTTAATAAGTACATTACAGAGCTGCATACTGTTTGGGGTTCTTCAAGCAGCTTTGTTTCTTGGTGTCATATTTTGTGAACCTTAATCCATACAGAAGTGACACAGGAACCTCATGGAGAGTTACTGGGTGAAAACATAGCCTGCAGCTCCCAATCTCTATGCATTTGTTCTGCTGACCGATATGCTACTTATGGAGTTGTGGCCATCAGTTGCATAACAACCCCAGGAGAGATGACATTCATAAATGATTGTTGAGTATCCAACTACTGGTAGAACTACTGCACTTGGTGAACACCCTTCTCTTTTTCCCTCCTGACATTCGGGTTCACCCACTTACCAATTAAAAATACAGCAATGTGTGGTTGAGGGAAGCAGGACTCACAGGCTTGTTTATCTGGCAGTATTTAAAGGGGTTATCCGGGTTCAGAGATGAACCCGGACATATACCCTTTTTCACCCAGGCATCCCTTCTGATATGAGCATCAGAGTATTACATGTTCTGATGCGATCCCTTGCCCTGCGCTGAATCGCTGAATCAGTGCTAGTGACATCACTGGCAACACTGCTAGGCAGAAGCCTCCGCCTAGCAGAATAAAGAATATAAACAGGGCCTGCCTGGGTGAAAAAGGAGATATGTCCGGGCTCAGCTCTGAACCCGGACAACCCCTTTAACAATATTTTTACATAAAATTTCAGAAACGAATAATAGAAAACTTTATGTCCTCAAGCTCAATGCTTCCTATTTTCAATAGTTTTCAATACATATATTCATTTTCAGTGTACATAATGCAAATATAAATGAATTCCAGACATAATAGATCTCATGAATGCTCATTAAAGTCATGCAAGTCACAATCTGTCCAATACCCTTTGGTTTTTCTAACATCTTTTGTATTTACTTAAGTAATGTGCAGGTGACTGCTCATGCATCTGGTGGACTTGATCATAGTTTATTTTTCTGGTACGTAGTGAAAATCCCTCCACATCTGCTTTTAACTCAGAATGACAATACGCAGATGCATTCAGCTTATTGCCGCAGATTATGACTCAAGGACAGCTACTTTGTGAAATCAAGTTGTACCACAGCTTGGCTCTGTTAATCATGAAAACTATCTTATGCACATATGTCAACCAAAACAAGGGCAATCAAAGGGAGATATTATTATTGTATTGGGACATAAAGGGGTTGTTATTATTATTGTATGAGGGAAAAAGGGAGGCATTACTATTGTATGGGGGACATAAAAGAAGCAGCATGTTATTAAAGTAAATCACAGAAAAATAATATTAGTGCACAAAAATAGATGCTAACAATATATACTGTATAAACTAAGACCTCATTCTGATATGATAAAATCTGAGACTCTTAGCCAATATATTTTGATCAAAACACATCTGTGCCCACCTACCCAGTGTCACGGTGGTCTCAGGTCAGGCAGGTCCTATGCTAAACCTAACTATGCACACATAGGTGTGTTGCTCCTAGTGACCTCTATGTGCATACAGCAAACAATGAGAGGAGGAGCAAACACACCTATATGTACCACGCAATCAAGGCGCTCAATTTGATAGGAAGAGCAAAAGTGCACAAAAATGCTACTCAAGATAAGCTAAGAGCGCATTCACACCTGAAGGTGCCACTCCCTCAGGTACACGTTATACACTAAACAAAACTCACAGAAACAAAGGATAAAAAAATGATAAAAAACATCCTGCATGATGTGATAATGATTGCGGATGTCAGTGGCTATATATATCAAAGTAAATCACAGAAAAATAATATTAGTGCACAAAAATAGATGCTAACAATATATACTGTATAAACTAAGACCTCATTCTAATATGATAAAATCTGAGACTCTGAGCCAGCATGTTATTAACCCTTAGACTCCCAGCACCGTACATCGGGGTGTCTGTACACGATCTGAAAGCTGTAAACCTCGCTGATGAGGTTTACAGCTTTCAAAGTGCAATTCTTATTCTGGCCACTAGATGGCAGGCCAGGATAAGAAATTAGCAATTCTTGGATTTATCTCAATCTAGTAAATCCCTGATTGCTCATAAAGAAAAAAAAACACAATATATCAGCTCATATTTGAGCTTTAAAATAATCACAAAATTTTTTTTTTTAAATGTTAAAAAATATATAAAAAATAAAAAATATATAAAAGTTCAAATCACCCCCCTTTCCGTATAATTAAAAAATAAATACCTAAATAACAATAAATATAGACATCATGGGTATCACCCTGACCGAAAACGCCCGTACTTTTAAAATATATAAAAAAAATTCCAATACAGCGAATTGTGTGGCAGAAAAAAGCGTCCAAATGGCGATTCGCTGTTTTTTGTCGCTTTTTTTTTCTAAAAAAAAATTAAATAAAAAGTGATCAAAAAGTCATACACACCCCAGAATGGTATCAATAAAAACTTCAGATCGCCCCACAAAAAATGAGCCCCCATACAGCTCCGTACACATAAATACCAAAAAGTTATAGGGGTCAAGATATGACAAAAAAAAAAGGGCAACTTTCTAATTATTTTATCAAAACGCAGGAAAAACTATACATATTAGGTATTGCCGGATTCGTACTGACCAGTAGAATGAAAGTAACTGGTCAGTTTTAATGAACATCGAACGCTGTAAATAAGAAACCCGTAGAACTGTAGCGGAATAGCGGGTTTTTTTTGCAATTTCACCCGATTTGGAATTTTTTTGCCCGCTTCCCACTACACCATATGCAATATTAAATGGTGGCGTTGGAAAGTACAACTTGTCCCGCAAAAAATAAGCCCTCATACAGCTATGTGAACAGAAAAATAAAACAGTTATGGCTGTTTGAAGGCAGGGAGCGCAAAACAAAAATGCATAACCGAAAAAACCTCTGGTACTGAAAGGGTTAAAGGAAATGTGTGACCAAAAATTTTATCTGCCAGTTAAAACCAGATCTTTTTATTTTCCGATTGCAGATTTCTTTATCTATTTCCTAAATATAGTTATGGGGGCTGCCATCTTGTTCTTAACAGCATGTAAAAAGTGTTAAAGGAAATGTGTTATTAGGAAGTGACCTATTGTTTAAATCATGTTTTTTTTGTTTAACATATTTTTAAATAATTTTTGGTTATTTTGGTGGTCATTTATCAATCTGAAATTTGCCTAAATTAGGTGTATTTCAGGTGCAGATTGCAATGCAATCATTATCTGCGCTGCAATCTGCGACTTTTCCCCGTTCATGCCAGGTCTAAATAAGTGGGAGTGGTGTGGGGGGGAAGGGGACAGGCCGTCAGTCCCATCTCATGTACCATTTTCTATGCCTGTTTCAGGCATAGAAAAAGGTCTAAGTGTAAGACAGCTAGGAAGCTGTCTTACGGCGACCACCAAAACCAGCGTCTAACGCCAGTCTTTATAAATGACCCTCTTTATTTTTAATTTTCCATGTCAATATCTATATTTAAACAAAAAACATAAAATCCTTACTGGCCACTACACCAAGAAGTGGCTCCTATTATTAGGCTTTGTAGCCAGTGCGGAAACTGCAGGTTTTTATGGTTTTTGTCTAAATATAGATATGGCATGTAAAATTTAAAAAAAAACATCCTCAAAAATTCTTTACAAAAATGTTAAACATTAAAACTAGAGATGAGCGAAAATGCTCATCCGAGCTTGGTGTTCGTTCGAGCATTAGGGTATTCGTACATGCTCGATACTCGGACGAGCATCTCGCGATACTCGAGGAAATGGCATCTTCCTCTTCCTGCATGTTAGGTGCCTTTTTCTCAGCCAATCAACATGCAGGAGAGTCTTTGGTACCCCCTAGCATCACGTGGAACCCCTACAAGTCGATAGCAGGGATTGGCTGGCCAGATCAGATGACCTGGCAATATAAGAATCTGGTCCCGCGCTGCTCGCCTCAGACGCCGCCTGGATGAGATTAGGGATAGAGCTGCTGTCTGTCAGGGAGAGTGTTAGGGCCTCAATTTAGATTTTGGTTAGGCAGGAATCATCCTCAAAGAACCCAACAGCCCTTCTAAGGGCTACAAGCACCTTTTTTTTTGGTCTCCTCCTGGCTGCTGGCTGGGACTTGTAGTGCAGCTACCACCATCTTGGCTGCACACTGTGCACAGCGACTTGTGGCAGAAAGGGGACAGCATGTGGTCCACACAGACCCCAAAGAAATTGCCCAAAGTCCTCTCAGTACTCATTTTTGCTGCTGCTGTACCTTGGCTTGCTGGGATCTGTAGTGCAGTCTAGGGAATACGTTTTTTCTCTCAGTTATATATACTACAGTGCAGTGAACAATTCTGTAGTGTGCTGTACATTAGCCACAGTCTAAAGACTACGTTTTTTCTCTCAGTTATATATACTACAGTGCAGTGAAATATTATGTCGTGTGTGGTACAGTAGCTGCAGTCTAAAGACTACGTTCTTTCTCTTAGTTATATATACTACAGTGCAGTGAAAAATTCTGTTGTGTGCGGTACACTAGCCGCAGTCTAGAAAATACATTTTTTCTCTCAGTTATACAGTGCCTTTCGAAAGTATTCGGTCCTCTGGAACTTTTCAACCTTTTGCCACATTTCAGGCTTCAAACAAAAAGATATAACATTTTAAATTTTTGGTGAAGAATCAACAACAAGTGGGTCACAATTGTGAAGTGGAACGAAATTTATTGGAACATTTAAACTATTTTTGTAATAATAAAACTGAAAAGTGGAGCGTGCAAAATTATTCGGCCCATTTACTTTCAGTTCAGAAAACTCACTCCAGAAGTTCATTGAGAATCTCTGAATGATCCAATGTTGTCCTAAATGACTGATGAAGATAAATAGAATCGTGAAAAATTATTCGGCCCCCTTGCATTAATACTTTGTTGCGCCACCTTTTGCTACGATTACAGCTGCAAGTCGCTTGGGGTATGTCTCTATCAGTTTTGCACATCTACAGACTGAAATTCTTGCCCATTCTTCCTTGCAAAACAGCTTGAGCTCTTTGAGGTTGGATGGAGAGCGTTTGTGAACAGCAGTTTTCAGCTCTTTCCACATATTCTCAACTGGATTCAGCCGTCTGGACTTTGACTTGGCCATTCTAAGACCTGGATACGTTTATTTTTGAACCATTCCATTGTAGATTTTGCTTTATGTTTGGGATCATTGTCTTGTTGGAAGATAAATCTCCGTCCTAGTCTAAGGTATTTTGCAGACTCCAACAGGTTTTCATCCAGAATGGTCCTGTATTTGGCTCCATCCATCTTCCCATCAATTTTAACTATCTTCCCTGTCCCTGCTGATGAAAAGCACGCCCAAACCATGATGCTGCCACCACCATGTTTGACAGTGGGGATGGTGTGTTCAGGGTGAAGAGCTGTGTTGCTTTTATGCCAAACATATCGTTTTGCATTGTTTCCAAAAAGTTCAACATTGGATCATTCAGAGATTCTCAATGAACTTCTGGAGTGAGTTTTCTGAACTGAAAGTAAATGGGCCGAATAATTTTGCATGCCCCACTTTTCAGTTTTATTATTACAAAAAAAGTTTAAATGATCCAATAAATTTCGTTCCACTTCACAATTGTGACCCACTTGTTGCTGATTCTTCACCCAAAATTTCGAATGTTATATCTTTTTGTTTGAAGCCTGAAATGTGGCAAAAGGTTGAAAAGTTCCAGGGGGCCGAATACTTTTGCAAGGCACTGTATATACTACAGTGCAGTGACAAATTCTCTCGTGTACGGTACAGTAGCCACAGTCTAAAGAGTACGTTTTTTTCTCTCAGTTATATATACTACAGTCCAGTGAAAAATTGAGTGGTGTGCATTACAATAGCCGCAGTCTAAAGACTACGTTTTTTCTCTCAGTTATATATACTACAGTGCAGTGAAAAATTCTGTCGTGTGCGGTACAGTAGCCGCAGTCTAGAAAATAAGTTTTTTCTCTCAGTTATATATACTACAGTGCAGTGAAAAATTGAGTGGTGTGCAGTACAATAGCCGCAGTCTAAAGACTAGGTTTTTTCTCTCAGTCATATATACTACAGTGCAGCGAACAATTCTGTCGTGTGCGGTACAGTAGCCGGAGTCTAGAAAATATGTCTTTTCTCTCAGTTATATATACTACAGTGTAGTGAACAATTCTGTTGTGTGCGGTACAGTAGCCGGAGTCTAGAAAATACGTTTTTTCTCTCAGTTATGTATACTGCAGTGCAGTGAAAAATTCTGTTGTGTGCGGTACAGTAGCCGGAGTCTAAAGACTACGTTCTTTCTCTCAGTTATATATACTACAGTGCAGTGAAAAATTCTGTCGTGTGCGGTACAGTAGCCGCAGTCCAAAGACTACGTTTTTTCTCTCAGTTATATACAGTGCCTACAAGTAGTATTCAACCCCCTGCAGATTTAGCTGGTTTGATAAGATGCAAATAAGTTAGAGCCTTCAAACTTCAAACAAGAGCAGGATTTATTAACAGATGCATAAATCTTACAAACCAAAAAGTTATGTTGCTCAGTTAAATTTTAATAAATTTTAAACATAAAAGTGTGGGTCAATTATTATTCAACCCCTAGGTTTAATATTTTGTGGAATAACCCTTGTTTGCAATTACAGCTAATAATCGTCTTTTATAAGACCTGATCAGGCCGGCACAGGTCTCTGGAGTTATCTTGGCCCACTCCTCCATGCAGATCTTCTCCAAGTTATCTAGGTTCTTTGGGTGTCTCATGTGGACTTTAATCTTGAGCTCCTTCCACAAGTTTTCAATTGGGTTAAGGTCAGGAGACTGACTAGGCCACTGCAACACCTTGATTTTTTCCCTCTTGAACCAGGCCTTGGTTTTCTTGGCTGTGTGCTTTGGGTCGTTGTCTTGTTGGAAGATGAAATGACGACCCATCTTAAGATCCTTGATGGAGGAGTGGAGGTTCTTGGCCAAAATCTCCAGGTAGGCCGTGCTATCCATCTTCCCATGGATGCGGACCAGATGGCCAGGCCCCTTGGCTGAGAAGCAGCCCCACAGCATGATGCTGCCACCACCATGCTTGACTGTAGGGATGGTATTCTTGGGGTCGTATGCAGTGCCATCCAGTCTCCAAACGTCACGTGTGTGGTTGGCACCAAAGATCTCGATCTTGGTCTCATCAGACCAGAGAACCTTGAACCAGTCTGTCTCAGAGTCCTCCAAGTGATCATGAGCAAACTGTAAACGAGCCTTGACATGACGCTTTGAAAGTAAAGGTACCTTACGGGCTCGTCTGGAACGGAGACCATTGCGGTGGAGTACGTTACTTATGGTATTGACTGAAACCAATGTCCCCACTGCCATGAGATCTTCCCGGAGCTCCTTCCTTGTCCTCGGGTTAGCCTTGACTCTTCGGACAAGCCTGGCCTCGGCACGGGAGGAAACTTTCAAAGGCTGTCCAGGCCGTGAAAGGCTAACAGTAGTTCCATAAGCCTTCCACTTCCGGATGATGCTCCCAACAGTGGAGACAGGTAGACCCAACTCCTTGGAAAGGGTTTTGTACCCCTTGCCAGCCTTGTGACCCTCCACGATCTTGTCTCTGATGGCCTTGGAATGCTCCTTTGTCTTTCCCATGTTGACCATGTATGAGTGCTGTTCACAAGTTTGGGGAGGGTCTTAAATAGTCAGAAAAGGCTGATAAAACAGATAATTAATCCAAACATGTGAAGCTCATTGTTCTTTGTGCCTGAACTACTTCTTAATACTTTAGGGGAACCAAACAGAATTCTGGTGGTTTGAGGGGTTGAATAATAATTGACCCACACTTTTATGTTTAAAATTTATTAAAATTTAACTGAGCAACATAACTTTTTGGTTTGTAAGATTTATGCATCTGTTAATAAATCCTGCTCTTGTTTGAAGTTTGAAGGCTCTAACTTATTTGCATCTTATCAAACCAGCTAAATCTGCAGGGGGTTGAATACTACTTGTAGGCACTGTATACTATAGTGCAGTGAACAATTCTGTCGTGTGCGGTACAGTAGCCAGAGTCTAGAAAATACGTTTTTTCTCTCAGTTATGTATACTACAGTGCAGTGAAAAATTCTGTCTTGTGCGGTACAGTAGCCGGAGTCTAAAGACTATGTTCTTTCTCTCAGTTATATATACTACAGTGGCAGTGAAAAATTCTGTCGTGTGCGGTAA